>OMLM01016868.1:0-16212 GCA_900302695.1 Helostoma temminkii | reverse complement strand
TCTCCTTTAACTTGTATATTAAAGACATTTCTCGAACTGCCTTCTTCCAGCTGAGGAATATCTCTAAAATTAGAAGCATCTTGTCTCAAAGTGATGCTGAAAAACTAGTCCATGCATTTGTTACTTCTAGATTGGACTACTGTAATTCCCTTCTAATAGGATGTCCCAGTAGCTCCCTAAAAAGCCTCCAGCTGATCCAAAATGCTGCAGCCAGAGTTCTGACTGGAATTAGTAAGAGAGATCATATTTCTCATACATTACCTTCCCTCCGTTGGCTCCCTGGAAAATCTAGGATAGAATTTAAAATGCTTCTTCTCACATATAAAGCACTTAATGATCAAGCCCCTTTATATTTTACAGACCCTATAGTACCATATCATCCCAGCAGAACACTTCACTCTCAGAGTGCAGGTCTACTTGTGGTTCCCAGAGTTTCCAAATGTAGAATGGGAGGCAGAGCCTTTAGCTATCAAGCTCCTCTCCTGTGGAACCAGCTCCCAGTTTAGGTTCGGGAAGCAGACACTGTCTCTACTTTTAAGACTAGGCTTAAATCTTTCCTTTTTGGTAAAGCTTATAGTTAGAGTTGGTTCAGGTGACTCTGAACCATCTCTCAGTTATGCTGATATAGATTTAGACTGCTGGGGGAACCCCTTGACAGAACTCCTCCTCTTTTCTCCATCTTTTCATACACCACCATTGCATCTTATTAAGGTTGTGTCTCCTCTCTCCCATAATTGTGCTTCTCTCTCTCTCTCTCTCTCTCTCTCTCTCTCTCTCTCTCTCTCTCTCCCCCTCCCTCTCTCTCTCTCTATCTCTATATCTCTCTTTCTGCAGGTATGCTCGGCCTTGAAACTGTATATTCCCGGTGTTCAGTTGCTGGCCCATCCAACCTGCCAAGTGTTTTGTTTTTGCGTGTTGTTGTTGTTATTGTTTTGTGACCTGCTGTCCTTTTCTCCCTTTCTTTCTACTCACACCAACCAGTTAAGGCAGATGGCTGCCCACCCTGAGCCTGGTTCTGCTGGAGGTTTCTTATTTTCTGCTACACTGTCACCTAGTGCTTGCTCAAAAGGGATTCATTGGGTTTTCTAGGGGAAAGGGACAGGAAGGGACAGAGTAGACTCTACTTCCTGAGGAAGCTCAGGTCCTTTAATGTGTGCAACAAGATGCTGCTTTTACCAGTCTGTTGTAGCCAGTGCAGTTTTCTTTGCTTCTGTCTGCTGGGGCAGCAGCATCAGAGCCAGTGACACTAAGAAACTGAATAAAGTGCTCAGGAAAGCTGGCTCTGTGCTGGGGACTTCCCTGGAACCTTTAGAGCAGGTGGTGGAGAGGAGGATGCTGCACAAACTGCTGAACATCATGGAGAACAGCTTACATCCTCTCCACAGCTACTGGTCAAACAGCGGAGCAGTTTCAGTCTATCTATCTATCTAAAGCAGTAGTTTAAAGAACTGACATAACAGCCCAGTGACTTATTACGAATGTTGTCACTCTAGTAAAAATTTAATGGTAACTGTAGGACACGTTTGTTTGCAACATTGTGTATGCTTAATTTCATTCATTCATTAATTTAATTCAATTTTGTCACAGTCTCCAGTCTGCCTGCCTGTCTGTTTAACTTACATCCCTGCTCTGCTCACTCTGGTAATCAGCCTAACCATGTCCACCTGTGTCACTCTCTTTATAAGCAGGTCTGATCCTTCAGCTCCCTGCCAGATTGTCAGCTAACCTATGTCTGTTGTAACACTCCTTCCTTAATCCCTGGAAATCAGCCTGACTCCTTTCTCTGACCCCCTGGATTCTGTAAGTTAACATGTTTTCTGATTACTCTGCCTGCCTGGACTGACCCGATTTTGATTCTGGACTAGTTTATTTGGATTACTGACCGTGACTGTGGAAGATTGTCTCTGACTGCTCCTCTGGATAAAACCTGGACTGTGTTCTGACCTTGAGCTCCACTAAACCCCTGTTTACTGTCTGTCTAATCACCTGTGGAGCTGTCTGTAAAATCTAACCCTGCTCTGCCTGTTTTACCCTTTTGATAGTCCCTGTACTTCCCTTCATGTTCTCATCTGTGTGTTCACCTGCTCTGAAGAGGAGACTGATTCTCAGTTACAGTCCTGGTTCCTGCAATTCCTTCACCTGCTTAACACCTGTCTTCATTTTTCAATTTTCAATTCAATTCAATTCAACTTTATTTATATAGCGCCAAATCACAACAAAAGTCATCTCAAGGCACTTTACAATGTAAGGTTTAAGACCTTACAATACAACTAAATAATAAGGAAAACCCAACAAATCCCCCTTTGAGCAAGCACTAGGCAACAGTGGAGAGGAAAAACTCCCTTTTTAAGAAAGGAAGAAACCTCCAGCAGAACCAGGCTCAAGGTGGGCGGCCATCTGCCTCAGCCGTTAAAATGTGTTAAAAAGTGTTTAAAACACAATCTTGACTGGTGTTGGCTTTCTTGAGTCCAGGTTCTCTGAAACCCATTACAAGTGATGCAGCTCCCGGAATTAGCCACATGTTGCATATAATTGTATAAATGTAAGCATTTTAACCATAAATTTTGCTAAATACAAGCTTAAGTTAGTTTTAAGCAGTGCAATAGTAGACAGATGTTTTCCTATCAGGGTGGATCAGTACATCCAGAACGAACACTCAGCTGATGTTCATACCAGTCCTCACACAGGGCTGAAAAGAGAATCAAAATTGCATTGCAGAACTGAAACTGGAACTCAAAGTAATCTAGACATGACAAGATAGGAAACTTAAAAATATTCCTTATTCACTTCCAACCTGAACTATTCCAAAAATTAAAATAATGCAGTATTGATCCTGCTTATTTTACATTAATAAACAGCATGAAACTCTTAGAATGTAATAGGTTTTCTGATGCAAGTATGATACTAGTCAAAACAAAATGTGTCACAACCTTTTTAATTTTTTACAATTTATTACTTTACATTGATAAAGTCATTAATTCTGCAGCAAAATTCAACAGCTGTAATTCAATGCACTGTACACATCCTTCATCACACAGATATCAACCACAAAGATGTGATCAACACACACACACACACGCACACACACACGGTACTCAATATCTGGTATGATATGGCATATCACTGAACATACACTGAATTTACACATGTAAGTTTACAGTGACATTCCTCGGGCTGCCCACCAACACTGCTGTAAAAATGCATACTGGGTTTGATTTTCTATTAAAATAGTGATGAGAGTCAGGACAGTTTATGTGTGATAGTGTGTGAGTCACAGATTATGAATAGGTGGCCTTACTGCCAAAATTCATTGTTGTTGCATGAGGGGGAGCAGGACTGTAATTTATTGTTATTGACGCATATGAATGAATTGTTTAGGTTCTATTACTTCATTCTGACGACAATACTGTCATTACAATGCTGCTCTTTTTCACCACAGCTACTTAACTGATCTAATCAACTGACAACACATCGTGCCACCAGTTCTCTCTCTGTATAGGTCCCGTATAGGTCTGTATAGGTCCTCTTCAAATCTAGTCAAATTAATTCATGCACAGGTTAATTTTCTTCAGTTTTTTTTTCAGGTTGGCTCCAAAACTTTGTAATCATAAAGACCTCTATGTAACTTCATTATACTGTATTTTTAACAAAGCTGCACACTCATGTAAAGTTGATTTTAAAATTAAAATCTGTCTAGAAAGGATTAACTTTACTAACTTTATTATTTAATCCAAAACCTGTAGTGCCAAATAATCATGCTAATATCTGATGGTGATCAATATTTTGTAGAGAATGTCTACAGTATATAAGTCAAACTTATGACAAGTGAGTCATGGCCACTAAAATGTATGCCATTATTGTGCAAACCAAATTTGATTGTAATAGTACAATGCAATCATGGGGTATGGCCATTATGCAGAAAAACTAAACCTACAGGAGAAGGTAGGTATTTAAATGCTAATTCACAGAGTATTTAAAGTCTAAATGGTGGAAAAACATCTTTAGCCAAAATAGTTGGGCTTGTTCAGACTTTCAACTTGCACCAGAAAAATATAGCCCATATGTGGTTTAGGAGATAAGGCAGAATTAAGCTTCTCTGTAGCTACACGTAAACCTCCTCACTGCCCTATGCAAAGAAGAACCTTATGGGTAACTATTGGGTGGTAGGATAGAAACACAGGGGAAAAGAAGATGATGAAGAAGAAAAAACAATAAAAGCTGGAGCAGCTAGAAGAGCGTCTACTGAATGATGTTAGAAGAACACAGTTTTGCTGTATCGTTCTTCGTCTGACCATTTGATAACTGAGTGCAGTAATTTGTTTACACCAGAATATTAATTCCACTTCCAGATTGATTATTCAGTAGACTGTGGTTTGCTAAATATCCCTAGTGGACATGTATACTCATTGTTCAAGTATGGCAGCAACACAAACACAAATATCTCAGAACATGGCATATGTTTATGTTACATGGAGCACGCAGAAGCCTAATTCTGTCTTTATTAAAGAAAAAAAAGGGTTTTATGTAATAGTAACATGATGGTGCTACCTGTGTCCAAAGATACATGTATAACATCAAAACATGTGAGGCAAATTCTGGATGTGCTGAATGCACAGGTGTCTCATGTTAGCTAATGAAGATTTGTAGAAAATGTAGTAATGTAGAAAACAGCTTTCATCAATTCAACACTTTTTCATTAAATCAACACTAGGCTTTTAACACTCTCAGTCTCAAGCTTGTTCAAAGTGTTCACTGGTAGTGACCAGATACACCAGTTCTTCTTCTGTTATATTTACAACTAACAGCTCTTCAAGATATGTCTACTGCCCCCAGTGGTCAATAGCATGTAATTAACAGAAGAGCTTAAGATATTTTTGTGATATTACAGGAAATTAAGTGCTCTAAGTTTTTATTGCTCCAGAAAGTCTGGACTATTGTTTACCATTCTGCTTAATTAGTGAGATTCTGTTATTCAATGAACATGGGAACATATTATAGGCTGCAAAGATAATAAGATGTAATGTGTAACATATGTAACTGTCATGATTTGTGATGACCCCAACAACACATAATTCCTGGCTGGTGGCTCTGCAGAAACATCCTTCCATGATTGTGTTGGACTGGAACAGGACAGCAACACGCTTACAGATCGCTGGTGACATGCATTCCTAGTCTACAGAGTCAAATCTTCATGCCAAGCTTGGCTTTCTGTGAAAAAGAGACATCACTGAGTTTTAATGCTTCACACATGTCCAGGATCTGAAACAGTACAAAAACTGAATGAACCTCTGAGCTGCTAATGTTAGGTAAGATACAGTATGTATGAGAAGAAACATTAGAAAGACTGTTACTAAAACTAAAACATCTCAAATTACACTGGCAAGAAAAAGTTTGGAAACAGCAAGACAATATTTAACATTTACACTGAAAAAAACATTTCACGGAAAACATGTTCCTTATTCATCTGTAACAAATTAATCAGCAGGTAAACCATCTCCTTGGTAACGTGTCAGTTTTTCCTTGGGAAAGGGCTCTTATTCCCCACAACAGGGTGTCCAATCCTGGTCCTTGATGGCCTGGTTGTTTTCCAACCATGCCTGCACTTACAGCTTCTGATTGGCTGAACATACCTGAACCAGATAATCAGCAGTGGTTAGGGCAGGGATGGCTGGAACAAGCAGGACAGTGGCCTTTGAAGAGCAGAAAGACACCCCTGCTCTGATATATAGCCAAGAAATGAAATATTTCTTTAAAGGGTGTACACTACGGTCTTCTTGACTTTGGCAATTGGCGAGTGGGTCATCTGCATTGTGTGCAAGGCATCCTCAGTCAGCATGGATACCACTCCATACTGAACAGGCACACTATTCCCTCTGAGTAATGACTGACTGGGAAAAATATCCTGCAGCAAGACAATGACCACAAGTATTCTTTCCAGTTGTGTAAGAAAAATGGTGGCTGCTGGAAAACAGTGATGGATTGACCAGCTCAATCAATAGTTCTGAATCTCATAGAGCTGGTCTGGGAGAGACTGGACTGAAGAGTTTGGGAACACTGCCCAACCAACAGAGCAGGGCTTCGAGGAATGCTACAAATAACTGCAAAAAGTGATCAGCAGAATGCCCCATTGCAGTTGCTGCAATGTTTGTGTTAGGTTGAATTAAAGTTTAACATGTGAATTTAATTTGATCATTATTCTGTTTCCTAAACATAGTTAAAATAACTTGTTGATATTTTGAATTTTTTTAATCCATCTACACCATTTATATGGCATCATTTAATCCTAATGTCTGTACAGAAATAGATTTTAAACAGCTCTTTGCTGGTTCAGATACCACACTGGTAGCACCTGACCTTCACTATCTAAAGCTTAACCCTTCCCCTCCTAACACTGGAATCTGCTAGATTTTCACTTTTAGAAGACAAAACTCAACATAACACATATTTACACATACACTGAGATTTCATATATATAGTATGTATGTGAGTGTTTCATATGTATGTTCAAGCACATGTTTCACATGTACTGTATAGTCTGTGTGTCAGTATTTCACAAACATGTATGCACAAAAAAGGTTATTTCTTACTTGCTGCCCATATATATGATAGTAGCCCAAAAAATTTGCAAGTTAAAGTGAATTTCCCCATTTGGGATCATAAAGTATTATGTTAATTTTATAAACACATTGATAGAAAGATTTAATTGGTGTACACTTTCACATTCTGTCTCATAACAATCTTAGATTCATCTTTAAAAATAAGTAAAGCAAATTTAGTCAAAAGCCACAAAGATAAAGAAGTGATACACTATTTTCATATAATTGTATATCAAATAAAAATGTTTTGTTGATATAGAATAACATAAAAATAAAAGCAACAAAGTTCAACTTACGATGCCAGAGGCGTGTTTAGGTTTGACACTGTAGGAAGCCTTTTCCTTGGCCTGACGGAAAGACTCTTCTGCTGCTTTTAACCTGCACAACGCAATTTTCTATGTCACTGAATTTTGCTTTGATAGCAAAGAAAGAAAGGACAGCAGACAGCAGAGCAGCACACGGTAACTTACCGCTCCTTGAGAATGGCTTTGTTCTCTTTCTTCCACTGGTCCTTGAAGTCTGAGGAAAACTCGTGCCACATGCTGAAGAAGGTGTTGGGTGAAGCCTCCTTCTCTCCTGCCTTGGCCTTCACTGAGAAGAACACTGTGAGCTCCAGGAATCTGACGAGACACCATGTCAGTCATTACCTGATGGTCCTGTACATACTCTGTTGATACATCTGAGAAGTTTGCAGAAAAACTTTGAAAGTAGTATTCCAGCATACATAAGTACACACAGTGTCTCTGAACGCTCAGTAAACAGCTATGATGGGAAGACAGGTCATCACCATCCTTACATTGTTTTCTCCTATAAAAGTTACTGTGATGTCTGCAATCTCATCTTTGTGTGGCTCTTTCAAGTGTGTTTTTAAATGTAGCTTCTTCTCCTAATGCATTACATTATTGTAATACACCCTGTTAAATTAATGGTGGTATTTAAGGTTTGATGTTTTTGTTACATCATCTGAAAGTCAACCTTTGCTAAGAAAGAGCTCAAATTCCCTTCAACACATTGGTGTTAATAACAAATGTAGTTGTAATATTATATATTTAAAACTGTAAATATGATTGTATAAATGCTAATATTCATTAGAATCATTTTTAATAATTCATCAGTGGATAATGATATCACATTCTAGAGTGAAGTGTTACATCAGTACACATTCTGTCCGACAGAATGGGTGTGTATGCACACTGCGGATGCAGACTATATTGGGTATGTGTACTAAACAGGGACATGATTTTTGGGCTGTGTAAAGATGAATCCACTCTGACCCTTTCAGTCATCATCTCTGGTGTAATATAACTTACACCAGAGATGATGGTGTTCCATACAAGGTGTATGGAATTCAGGCCAGTCAACCTCAGTATCCACTGCTATAGAAACATCCCACTCAGTGACATTTAGACAGTAGGAACGATGAAGCTTCTTCTTACAGTTTGTGAGTGGTGCTGAGCTGAGCATCCAGGGTCTCCAGTTCATGTTTAGCTAAGGAAGGATAAATACAAAACATCAAAACATTAGTATGTGGGTTTATTCTCAGCTGCTGCCAGTTCATTACAGTGAGAGGTGATATTTAGTGATGTGTGGCCACCATGCTAATGCTAATTAGCATGCCTTTCCCTGAGCTTACCTTAAGGTGCCATAGAAAATGAGATGACAACTATATTCTATGCTTGTGTTAGGTGATAATTTTGTTACAGTACTGAAACTGAATGGGGATGAATTAGGAGAAAGCACAACTCACTGCACCTTACTGTTTTAGTGCAATCATAGTTTTTACCTTGTGTGGTGAAGTCTTCCATCTTGTCTTTGAAAGGCTGTAAGTTATCCTCATCTGCAGCCTTGCACACCTTTTCCACTTCTGATGTACATGCTGGCAAAATAATGACAAAGAATATAAGAGGTTTACCAAAAATGGTTTTTGGTAGTAACTGGACTCACTTAAATAAAAATAAAATACAGGTATTTCACATCAATTGAGTCAAGTTGTGAAAGACTGTTGAGGTCACTTGTTGAGTCAAACTTTATGTTCTTTTGTCACATTGAGCTTATGATTATGGTTGAGGAATAAACATTTCCTGGATGAGTATCCCCACAGAAATACAGTCAGGTTTTCGACATTTGCAGTATGCAAAGTACAAATATGCAAAATACTATGTGGCGAGTCTATAGTTATCAGTGTGGTTAGATGTTCTATTGATGTGTAAAAACGGAAACACTTAGCTGTCACATAATATAAATGAGTTACAACTCTTCTCTTTTTCCCTACTTGACATCAGTTTTCTGTTACTGTTTGTAAGCAACTAATAGATATAAAAGCACATTAAAACGTTCAATGAATTGTGATGCCTTTGTTATTCCATACATTGCACATTTACAATCATTTACAGTTGCATTGCACAGATCTGAGACACAGGAAGCACCTGAGGGCTTTTGTGTCAGTCACAGATGCCACAGGGAGTGAGACAGGTTATGAGGTAGACATTATGTTTGTGTGCATGTTACCTCTGAGGTCCTTCCTGAGTCGAGTCAGATCTTTCTGAAAATCTTCAAACTTCATTTGTGAAGCTTGGAACAAGTCGTGAGGCTCAGGGAGAGGATACACACACGTCTCCCTGCCAGCATCCTAATGACACAGACACATCCACTAAAACTACATCATATTAATAATCAGGACAGTTAATCACAAATGTCTGACACATGTCATCACCACACACATTTTTCATTTTTATAACTATGAATATAAGCTGCATATGAAATGAACAACTTACTTCATCGAAGTGTCTGAGGTAGTACGCCACGATGTAACACAGAAGACTTTTTGTGCTGTCCTGCACATTTAGAGTAAATAGAAAAATGATGTTCAAACAAAGTCCAGCACTCATATAGGTTTTTGAAGATTTGGGAACCACTACACAAATTCATCATCACATTGACTTCTACAAATTCATGGAGCAAAGATGTCTCCTCTTACTACATTACAGACTTTATACTACATTTTCACATATTTAGTAGTGAAAACAGCTGTGAAATCAGCAGAATTCCCCTTTAACTAGTAATTCATTTAAATTTATCTAAGCCGTAATCACAAATACATGGTGCATACTTTCTGTTAATAAATGTACTGTTTGCTGCTTATAACTCTGATTAACTGTGTATTCAAATGCATCAACTTTACAGCATTTGTTTCTTTCTTTGACCCCTGTGTGAGTACAAAAACGTCTGATTTACAACACATGAACTCTAATCTAATCTCATTTCTGTCTGGACTTCACAGCACAGTAATAGTGAGTGACATAATTTCATCTTCTTCTCTCTTATGTGATGTCATACTGGCATACTGACAGATATACTTAATTAGGCAAAAAGAGATAAGCTGGGCCAGATTCTCAGTGTTTGCAAGTTTTATAAACCCATATTTTATTCAGCAACATGTCTAAAATAAGTTGTGACAGAGGGAACAAAAGAATGGAAAAGTAAGTGATACTAACAAGGAAGAGCTGGAAGAACATATTACAACTAATTATGTTAACTGTCAACAAGTCAGTAACATGATTGGATATAAAATCTTAATGAGTCAGAGTCTCACAGAAGTAAAAATGGACAGAGGTTCACTAATCTATGAAAAGCTGTGTCTATAAATTGTACAAAAATAATGTTCCTCAATATAAAATTGTAAATCTACAGTCATAATCTCATCAAAAGATTAAGAGAGAAAAATAAAATCTCTGTGCCCAAGGGACAAGGCTGAAACACAATGCTGGATGCCTGCGATCTTCAGGCTCTCAGACACCACTGCATTAACAACAGGCATGTTTCTGTGATGGACACAATGCATGGACTTAGGAATACTTCCAAAAATCACACAAAATGAACACAGTTCACTGTACCATCCAAAAATGCAAGTTAAAGTTCTATCATACAAAGAAGGAGCTATATATGAACATGATCCAATAAAAGCCAAACCAAAGCTCAGTGGAAAACTGTTCTGTGGTCAGACAAATCAAAATTATAATATCTGGGAATTATGGGGGCCACATCCTCTAGATTAGACAAGAGGAACCTTCCAGTTCTCAGCACTCGGCTCAAAAGCCTCCATCTCTGGTGGTATGAGGGGCATTAGTGTCTATGGAATGGGCAGCTTGCTCATGTGGATAGGCTCCATCAGTACTGAAAGATATATCCGGTCTGCCTGCAGAACCTTTACCAATTGAAAACAAATATTTGATGCATTTTGAAATAAAAAATATGACAAACATGACCAAGGACCGTTAGAATCTTTTATCAGGAAAGCATGGGACAACATTCCTCTTGCAAAACGCCAGCAACTGGTCTGCTCAGTTCTGAGACGCTTTCAGACTCTTGTTAAAAGAAGGGGGAATGCTACTCTGTGCTAAACATTTTCTCTGTTTAAACATTTAATATGTTTTCTATGTTCTATCATGAATAAAGTATGGGTTTATGACATTTACAAATCATTGAATTCTGTTTTTATAAGACAGATATATATTATTATAAAGTGATAATCCTTTTAGTTTCCAATTACCATGTAATATTTGTGTCCTGTGTTTGTTATAGTTGCACTGTAAGTTGTTTCAGCACCGCTCCCTCTTCACTTACACTGCTTTTGACATCTTTGAGTTTGGGCAGGATGTCAAGGGTGAAGCCATCAGCTTGGCCTCTGGTTCGATTTCCACCATTCATGAAGTTACCAAAGGCCAGAACCAGACCTAGAACCTGCTTCAGTGTCTTACTGTCCTGTAACACCTGTTAAAGCGATACAAGATGTATAGTGGGTGAATGAGAGATAGGATAGCAGACAGACATGAAGGAGACATCTGATGAAAAAAAAGTGTTTGCCTCAGGTTTGGATCTATCTTATCTTAAATGCTCTTTACTTTTTATCTTCCACAGAGTCAGAGGATGCAGGTGAGACCTTGTTGTGCAGTACTCTTGAGTCGGCTGAGCTCAGAACTCAGCTAGATCCTCTCACTCTCTCTTCCCCTGGCCTACCTGCTAACACAGTTTTTTGTTCTTTCTCACACATTTCACACCACCTATCTAAGTACTGCATACACCATTTGTTCACTCATAAATTCTATTTGTATTTCCATATATTTAACTAAAACATCTGCAACAGGAGGATCATCTGGGCTCTGAACCTGAATAGAGAGTCTGAAATACTCTCTCCCATTCTACACAAACTGATTAGTAACAGGGTTTGGCTCACCTTGCATAGCCGCAGCAGTGTGTCCAGTTTCCTCGTTATGGATGACATGCACTCAGAGAAGCTGGACTGGAAGAGGATGCAGAAGACTCTGCCAGAGAAGTTTGGGATGAGGGAGAGCTGGTACAGAAACCTGCAGCAAATGACAAACACAGACAGCTTTATTTTGAACCATTCACAGTGTGACCCACAGCATTTAGCAGTAATCTGCTCAGTAGTGTATCAGAGGAACAACTCACTGCTCGGGTTTGTCCAGAGGTTTAGCATTCTCCTTGTCTTTTGAGGACTTGATGTGTTTTTCAATCTTGTCCAGCTCCTCCTGCTGTGCCCTCTGTAGGAGACACACAAATGTGCCTGAGTCCACTTCAGTTCAGTTCATATGTAGTATATGAATAATGATGCTAGAAAGTATTAATAATACCTGGTAAAAAACAGTCAGTATATCTACTGTAGTTCCTCAATTTGATCAAATTCTAGAATTGCCACTATTATAGTCAGTTTCTGTGTGTGTCTGTGGGTTGCTCACATTTTCATACAGGGCCTGCAGGGTCTCCAGGTCCACTACTGTGTTGTCCAAGTTCAGGACGGCTGGCAGAGACAGAGAAATGTTTTATTTAAAACATATTACAAACATACAACTTTTTTTCTAAACCTAATAAAAAAAATTGTAAACATAACCATTAATTCCTTAGGCACAGCTACTGTTACTGGAGTTCAAACAAAACCACACACTGAAACAATGGAACCCAAAAACTCCACTGGCCCATCATCACATTTTATTAAATAGCTTCATCACTGCAGGTTCAAACTGTATGAGCTCCTATTTAATACCATGCCAGCATATTAGCATATCAGATTA
The DNA here is from genome assembly GCA_900302695.1 of Helostoma temminkii. Lineage (NCBI taxonomy): Eukaryota > Metazoa > Chordata > Actinopteri > Anabantiformes > Helostomatidae > Helostoma > Helostoma temminkii. The sequence goes on along the minus strand of OMLM01016868.1, from coordinate 3,527 downwards.
TTACAGCAGAGTTATATGGGTCATTACATACAAACCAGTGCCTGCAAAGCTAAACTGTTATTGTCAGCAGCTCCCTGACCAGCACAGTGAGGAGGCTGCAGGCTCTAGGGTCAGCACTGATTTCAGTGAGATAATAATTTCAGCCAAAGACAAAATAACACCAGAGTTTTTAACATGATTTAAATGTGTGAGCTTTACTGTAGCTCTGTCATGGAACTCTTGAGTTGCATACACTCAAGTCAGCAGTAAAACAGGATAGAGCCAAAGTGTATAAACGTCTTGTGGCTTTCACACAGATAAAAAGAAGTACAATCATCTCTTGGTTTAACGTGAATCTTAAAATGAGTCACATATTTACAGTGCTGTGAAAAAGCATTTGCCCTCTTCCTGATTTTTTTTTAACTCACATCATCAAACTAATTTCAATATCACCCATGTAAATACAAAATGCTGTTTTAAAAAGAAGATTTCATACTTTAAAGAAAAAAAGTTGTCCAAACCTGCCTGGCCTTACGTTAAAAAGAAATTATCCTCTAAACCTAGTAACTGGTTGTGCCACCCTCTAATCAGTAAACAGCAATCGTTAACTGGAGATGAGTCTTTCTCATCGCTGTGGAGGATATCTTTGATACAGATCATTTAATACATTAGTTAAACAACAGCGTGACTAAAAATATACTTAATGCTAAAATTAATTAGCATTAAGCTAACCACTAAAGCTAACATAAGCTTACATTAACAACGCAGCTGTGACAACAGTAAACTTGCATTAACATTGAACTTAATCATTGTACATAACAATCAGCGCATATGTGTTTGAACAGGTGTGTTTGGACTTGAGCTAAAATTGCACTGAAGTGGTTGTTGAACCAAAGTTGAACCAGCGCCATGTTCTTGTCAATGGAAAAGGCCTATATGTTAAAGATTCCTGTTACATGTGGCTTAATTGGAGCAACGTTTTTAAGTCATTCCTGACACTACTCCGACTGACTGGAGAGCCACAGAGCACTGCTAGGATGTACACCTGGTTGTAGTGTATTATTCTGTTATTCTGTTCTATTATTCACCAGACCAGGCTCCTGTCAGAGGAGTTAGGAGTGCAGTTTAGAACACTGATTTTAGTTTCACTTTTTCTTTCCACAAGAGCTGAAACTCCATAACATGTGGCCATCCAGTGACAGAAGAGGTCCAGTCCACTCCCACTCAGGACTGACAGTCCAAGGAGGTAAAACCATTATGTCATCATTACACTGGCAGCTATAGCATGATTTTCAGTCAACAGTCTCAGTAGAGACAGGGAATGCAAACCTCCTCTATGATCTTCCTCTGCCCTCTGGAGGACCTGGTTATGGTGACAGTGCCCAATGTTACCACTGATGTTCAGGCATTTTTTTCTTTTAAAGACATAAAATCTCAAATTCCACATTTGGGATCAAGCATCCCTGTAACCATCAGAACCTGCCAGGCATCCACCACCGAACTGTAAAAGGATGCTTCAGATGGTTTGAGCTATTTATTCAGGGTAAGCTGCCAGCTCGCCTGAGAGCCAGCTGACCAATAGCCAAATAGCAACAACAAGCAACTCCTGTGTCATCTGGTCCCTGACCTTCCTCTACAAAAGAGAGATACAATCAGCTGAACAGACTGAAAGTTTGCAAGAACACAATATGATACAATGCTACTTTCTTATTGATCCCAAAGAAAATAGCCATCACAGCTGTTCTCCTGCAGGACAGCTAGGGCTGCAATCTTTTTCATTTAAAAGCAGAGGGGTCGATGGTCACCACTTCTAATAGGCAATCAACAAGTGTATTGGACAAAATAACAATTGCCCTGAAGACATGTTTTGACCATATATCCATCCATTACACATACATAGTGTACTATACACAGATAAACACATCGACACATCAAACCACCACATCAGTTACACTTAACAAGCTGATAGACTCACCATGCTGGATGTCTTTCATATCCAGGTGCAGGGAGGACATGAGGATTCCAACTGCCTGAGAACGCTTGTTGTTCAGAAGCTTCACAACCTACAAAGAAAAACATACAAGGTTGGATTCAGAATTGGATTACAGGTCGCAGATGCTTTGTGTCAGTGCCAGTTACCCACAATGAGAGTCTCAGATGAGTATGAAAATCATAAAAACTGTGCAAATAATATGAACATACGCTAACTAGCTACTTAATACATAATTATCACCAGCTGTCATTTTGCAACCTTAAGACAAATTTATTTACATACACATATATGTTTAAATATTTTTTAGCAAACAGAAATCTTATCAATTGTGCTTTACTTATTAATACATTAGTATATATTACATATACATATATTAGTAGATACATTGCCTAATCCTGGCGATCTTAGAGATTGACCATTACACTTTTTAACTCTACATGGATTTAACAGGTAGAGCTTTTTATTTTAAAGCCATATCTAGCGTTTTACATAAAACAGACATGAAAAAAATGAATAAAAATCTATAATTGGTAGTTACTGACCTTCTAATTGTAACATTGCTATTTGTACATAAATGTAATACACAGCTATGAAAGCACAAATACCTGTTTGGCCTTGGACTTAGTGATGGTGTCAGAAAGCGGCTGCTTCTTCTCCTTTACAGCTGTTTTAGAGAACAACTCTACAAACTCCTCAAAGTCCACATCAGGCTCCTCAATTGTTTCCCACACCAATGAAGAAGAGACCTCCCTAAGAAACACGAAACTGTATTTACATGTGGTACTTACAAATCTGAAAAAAAAAACACATTAAAATAAGGTAATAAGGCAGTTATGAAAATCTGTATGGTCTTACTGGCCTCAAAATGATGTTGCAATATTTAGTACTGTGTATGAAATGTGATTACAGGTAACATGGATGTTTTTTTTTTTAATTCAAAGCAGCTGTGGTTTAGCTCAGAAATGTCAGAGAACTACAGTGTGTCCCTGACCCTTTCCTTAAGCTGGTGCACCTGCAGACCTGTCATCCGTTACCCATTCGTTCCAATGTGACTTCTACAGCAAAATGATTTGTGACAACCACCTCTGTAGCTTTAACTTTGTAATGAGCTTAACAACAGTTACGTCCACTGAAGCATGTGTTCTGATGACCCTTGGGTGGATTTAATCTTGCTTAGTAGCATTATGATATATTGTATTTGGACTTATTTAAGTAAAAAAGCAGCATCATTTTGAGGCATGGAGACACCTGTTACCATCTTTACTTTTTGGTGTGCAGCTGGATCCTGGTCCAGTAGAGAGGCTTCATGGGTCTGGGTGGCTCCACCACAGCCTTCCTTGGTGGTTTCTCCTGAGCCAGACCCAGAGCATAGAGCCCTAATGGCAGCGGAGGAGGCAGGGAGCCTAGAGCCCCTGGAGCAGCTGGAGGAACACATATTACGCCTGGTGGAGGTGGGGGAGGAGGAGGCCCACAGCCTGGAGGTGGTGGTGGTGGTGGAGGGGGTGGGGCTCCAAGTCCTGGTAATGGAGGAGGAGGTGGAGGAGGAGGGGGTGGG
>OMLM01016867.1:109539-151386 GCA_900302695.1 Helostoma temminkii | reverse complement strand
GTCTTGTTTTCTCTTGGGTGTCCAAAAGGATTTGTATTTTTTGGTCTTGCTACAAAGGTTTTAACTGTAATGCCTATTTTGCCAAGTAGCTTACAGATACATTTGTATTCTGCCTTTTTTATAGTTTACTTGCATCTAACAGTGAAGTAAACTTAGACAGAACAAAATGACGTTTTTGACCAGCTGTTCATATTTACAGTAGTGTACTGTGTCCTGTCCCCAACTGACATGGTGTCCAGACATGTGTCTGTCTTGCAGGCTGATCCAGTTCGCATGTTTTGCCTCGAAGGACCTGTCTCACTTGCGCAGCAGTCAATATCCAACGGCCATGTGTTCTGTAGTAGTCTTGGCATAGACTGACCTGACAAAGTAACATTCGGGTCAATTTTTGAAGGCAGATTAATCTGGAACTTCTAAACTTCCAGCAGAGCAGTGAATATATAATTTGACTGGTTGAAAGTCTACACAAAGAATATTTATATGTAGAAGTGGTAACACTGTAGAAGGGATGTTGCACTGCTTTGTGATTGTATTTTTTTCCCCGTTTGCTGGGTTGTAGTTTTTATCAGGAACTGTAGAATGTTTATCAGTGAGTTTTATTTTTATTGTTCTATTATCACCCTTTTTTTGTCTTAAGCACCTCTATGTTTAAGAACATAGATGCTCACACCACCCCGTACCTGCATTAACAACATCCTGGCGATTTGTCTTTCCTAATATTCTCTCAGTGGCTTATCTCATTTATCCATCTCCGAGACAACCCACTGACAAGTAATCTGTTGTGTGGCAGAGATTTTGTTCTGCTCAGGTAGAGACATGAAGATTGCCACCTAATGTCTTCTACATCAGTCTTGCAGTGGTATATAGTAGGATTGGCTTGCTGATATGATTAAATCAACGAACTTATGGGAGTCAGTTTGAACTTACTACTGGGAAGCTATTATTTTAAGGTATTTGGGGGATTGCTGTTGAACCTTTCCTTCATTTTGAAGGTGGCAGTTCTTGTGGTTCAGAACCTAAACATATTACTACTAGACTACTGTTGCATCAGTTCATATCATCAGCATGCTACTGGCTCCCAGAAAGTAGCTGTTGTGCATGCCATCTTACATACTGTGCCTCCATATCCCCCCACATCTAACACTCTTAAAGTGACCAATGAATTCTAGTTGAATTTTGCATATTTGTATGCCTGCATGTGTCATTGTCTCATTGTCTCATTCATCATTAGTCTTAATAATAAAATAGCAGTTACTGTCAGGTCACAGTGTGGTGTAGTCGTCTTGGCAGGTCTTCAGTAGCCTATTTCCCATTTGTGTCGTCATGCTTTACCTGTGACATACAGCACTCCCACGGATGCCCCAGAGAGAAATGGACAAAGTTAAACTTCACAGATCAAACTGAAAATCTCTCTTTAATATTGTGCAACTTTAAAATGTTGTCTGTAGCTGTTAGACCTACAGAATAATGTAAAATGCACAAGTTATGACCTGTTTTTCAGTATTTCAGTGACCAGTTATAGACTTAAAGCTTGGTCAGAAGTCACCATTCACAGATTCCAAGTAAAATGATAAAGCTAGCATTGTAGCTAGTATTGATGGGCAATAATAAGTTGTGATTTTAGATGTGGGTATGGGAGACAGTTTGCTTTGTGTAGAGAAGATGCTATGTTTTTGTGTTTTTGTTTTTTTTAGGAACTACATGAACGATAGCCTGCGAACAAATGTGTTTGTGAGATTCCAAGCAGAGACCATCGCCTGTGCCTGCATATACCTCGCTGCCCGAGCTCTGCAGGTAGGTGGAAATGCAGACATCCATTACCTTATATGCATTTATCTGTAGATAAAGCCATGTTAACATTTAAACTCATGCATGTTTTTTTTGACAGATACCTCTGCCGTCTAGACCTGCTTGGTACCTGCTGTTTGGAGCCAGCGAAGACGAGATTAAAGACATCTGTATCACCACCCTTAGACTTTACAGCCGGAAGAAGGTACATTTTTTTCAAACAAAGCCCTGTCACCACATCAACAAGCTTCTATGACCCTGCTTCTATTCCTCTGTGCTTATGTGAAACTGACATTTTTTGCAGCCCAACTATGAGCAACTGGAGAAAGAGGTGGAGCGAAGGAAGGTGTTCTTGGCAGAGGCTAAACTCAAAGCCAAAGGCCTGAACCCTGATGGTACCCCAGCACTGTCGACGCTGGGTGGCTTCTCTCCTGCGTCCAAGCCATCTTCCCCAAATGTTGTGAAGGTAGAAGAGAAGTCCCCAAATCCTCAGACTCTAAAACAAGTTAAAAAGGAGCCAGACAACCGGACTCAGAGTCCACACAATGGGTAAGAAGCATGTGTGGATTTTTCGTTTGTATTCTCCCACTGTCCAGAACCACGCACTGCATTTACATGCACTTTAGAAATCAGATTACAGTCGACTTTTGGGTAAATTTATTTCTCAACTGTTGTGTAAACGGGAAACCTGGTTTCCATAATCAGGATAGGGGATTAGGGAATCCTGATTTCTCCAGGTACACTCCCAAAGAACACAGATTACCCCGGCATGTAACAGCTTAACTGGATTTCTAGTCGGCTTTTTACAAGATTGCATGTGCAAGGCTGCCTTGTTATGCACATGCTACCTGTCTATCAAGTGAGAGGAGTGAGTAAATGAATGGGGAAATCATTACACATGACGGTGTCTCTTAAAGTTAAGTCCACCTAAAGAACAACCAAAACTGACAATCTCAAAGGCAGCTCACAGACACATGATAAAAACACATCAAAGCGGTCACCTCTGTCTCTGTAGAGTAAAAATCTGTTCATCAAAAATAAGCCAAAGGTAGAGAAGAAATCAGGTTACTTTTCTGCATGTATTTCCATTAATCAGATTTCCTAAGAGCATGTAAACATAGTGATGGAGGGACTAATCGGTGGCTATAAATGACCGTTGCAGAAAGATTTGTTGTCAGTGCAGAACATGGTCACTGTTACGGTGTGAGTGGGCAGGTTCTCACAATCCTCTTGGTGTGATGGCAACGTAGATGTAGCCAGTCCTTGTGTGTACTTGATGTCTATGCTCTTAGCATATTCACAGTACTATTAGATAATGTGTGTTGGAGATAACAATCTGTTCTGCTGGACATTGTGGAGACATTTAAACAGGGTTTGCGACATGTCTGTGAATGTTTAAAGCTTTTACATTTACTCCCCGAAATTGTTTTGGACTGACAGAATGTTTTCATTAGCCTAAACTTTTTTTTTTTTTTAAAGGTTGAGGAAAGAGGTAAAAATTGGAAGGAACAGCAGGAGTGGCAGTCGATCTCGTTCAAGAACACGTTCTCGATCCAGATCCCGATCTCCTCGCAGACAGTAAGATCATTTACAATATGTAAAGACACAGTTAGCTTACTCGTGTAAGTGTTGTGTAATAGTGTAACTGAGCTTCTGAATAAAAGATGTTGGCAGGTAACTTTGCTTATCTTAATATGAATGTATTGCTCATCTTCTTTCTTTTCTGATTTCACAGTTACAACAGCAGACGCAGTCGCTCAGGGACCTACAGTTCACGCTCCCGTTCTCGTTCTCACAGTCGAAGTCCATCACCTCGGAGGCATCAGCCCTCACCTCTCCTACCCCACCTGAAGTCCAAGACCGCCCACCATGGCAACAGTGACTCCAAGTCGGGTGGACGTCACAACAACAGTGGAGGTGGAGGATCTGGTCACAAGAGGAAGCGCTCACGTTCTCGGTCACGTTCCCGCACTCCGGTTAAAGTAGACAGGGACCGAGATAGGGAGAGGGAACGGGAACGGGACAGAGACCGCAGCTCCTTTGACCTCTCTTCAAAGAAACACAAACATGACAGAGGAAGCGGTCATCGAGGAGAGAGGAGGGAGAGGGAAAGGTCTCGTTCCTATGACAGGGAAAGAGAGAGGGAGCGTAGTCACAAGAGCAAACACCACAGCGGCAGTGGGCACTCAGGACATGGTCGCCACCGGCGCTGATACAAACACATCCCAACAGAGCAGCTCTGGGGCGTATAATCACTGAAGTGTTTCCTGTATACTCAAAATCAAATCTGGTGTGTTTTCTAAAGCTGTTTTATCACTGTCTGCAGATATCAGTGAGAACATGGTCTGATGCAATGACGTCCGTAGGGTTAAGATGTAATACAACTGATATGGACGTCAAATGCTGCACATCTGCTTGTATTTGAGAGAACACACCAAGTTAGATTTCTGCTATATTACCTGCTTGGCTTCTGGGTTTCTCAATTGCACTGCGAAGGTGACAATTAAATTTTCAAAATTACATCAATGCTGATTGTTTTCTAACTTTAAATTTTGTTGCTTGCGCCAAATAATAAAACCTTCAGTAACATTAACTTTTGTGTCGAGGACAACTGTCATAAAGCATCAGAGGTGTTTCTGTAAACACTGCTGAAATAGCTTCTATATGTACAAACGTCCTGGTGATGGAATATTTATTAATTTGATTTATCCACACAACAGTACACAGTAGCTGATATTTGGCAGAGGTGTTTGATGTTGTGTTGGTGTATGATGAAGGCGGGCAGCTGAGGAACCCAAGCAGCAGCAGCAGCAGCACCATGTGGACTATTTGTTAGTGCTGAACCTTTAAACACAGACATGATCAGTGTTTGAGGGACTCCACTAGTGCATTGTGAACTCAGTACCAGACATGTTGTGTCCTTCACCTACAGGTCTTTTGTTTTCCCATGATACCATGTCTCTACACACCTCTACCATCCCGTCAGCCTGCCTTTATTTTCTCAGTTTTACATGTGAAGTTATGGACTTTGGGAAAAAGAAACTTATTTACAGTGTAAAGATGGATAGATGTCCACTGACACAATGTGACTGCTTTGATTTATAAAAGCAAACAGTTCAGTGGAAGGATTGAATTAATAATTGTAAAATAAAAATGATAATTCAGGAAAGATCAACATGTTTGCACATTAAGGGACAGGCAGGTGACTGGTTTTTGTTTCATTATTTTTGGACAGATGTTTGTCTTTTGTATAGTTTCAAAAATCCAAACTGGTTAATGACTTTTTTTTTTAAAGCAATGGGATGCAGACTTGATTTCAAAGTGTTTTAGGATTGTCAATTTGTTACACTGGTTTTAGTCTGCACGAGTTCATGTTCAATTTTTATTGAATAATAAATGAGTTATGCCACTGAACTGTAAATTCTTTATTAATTAGTGCCTGTTGTAATAAAACTCACTGTACTGAACCAAATGTGTTGGAGCAAGAGAAGCAAACCAGTCGAACATTTAAAACTATACGAGTAAAGTCTATACCAGTAAAACATTTTATCTCAATATCCTGGTTCTTCCTGTAAATACAGTAGAATATGATGCATAGTGTAGCTATATGTAGTGTGTCATTACACATGAACCACAGTTTTATCTGTGGAACTGAGTATGAAGTTCATAAAACATTATTGAACATTATTTTACGTGTGTTGGCAGCCAGAGGGAGCTGTTAGCCTTGCTAATGAGCTCATGGGGTCCAGCAGCTGTCATTTACAAAAAGTTGGCTGTACACATCTTCACTAAATGTTATTAAGAAAATCAATTCTAATATTGTTCAGCAGAAAGAAATTGATGACCAATTCTATAAAGAAGGTAAGAAGGTATATGTAACATTAGTAAGGGACAGTCTGTAAATCAAATGATACTCTGAGTAGGTGCATATTAGATATACTTTATGTTGGTGTATTTAATGTGCCATTTCCAAAAATGATGTATAAACATGTAAAGGTAATGAGCCAGATAAATGTTAACGAGAGTGGAATGATCTCACTTGTGTACTCCATTAAACGTGGTCAAATTAGAAACATGTTGAAATCCAGAAATTAGTCACTGGTTTGTGTAAGTTTCTGTCAAAATACTCACTGTGACCAAGCTGCAAAGTTTACTCCGACACTAGTTGAGATACTTGGAGAAAATCAACTGTCTCCATGGCTGTTCGGACCTCCTCATTGGTGCTGCTATTACCCACCCCCCTGTCCTCACTCGTGTCTCTGAAGCAACTTGTTCTGTCTCAAAGTTTCCTCAGTCTTCATCATCGTGCAGCTGTCAAACTGAGTGGTTACATGATGAGACACACAAACCCATGCTGACATGGTGTTAGGGTGTGTCATGCTTTACTAATTGTGCAACAGGTAGATGATGCACACTGATCCAAAGTAACACAGTGTCCTCCGTGTTAGTAAGTGATAAAACAGTAACATAGGATCAGGTTTCATGCTATAAGGACGTATATTGATGGTGACCACTGATGTGGCTCAAGATTAATTGACCATGTAGGAATTACAACACTTGTAAATATAAGCATGAAACTATTTAGATAAAGGACACAATAATATTCATAAAGTCTGTTTTAATACTTGGTTAGGTTTGGCTTGGCTAGGTTTCATGCTATCCACTATTTCACTACAGTATAAGATTCATTGTGATTCCAGCAACCATGTTGATGCAGGCTCCACAGCTCAGGGGTTAGAGCACTGCTCTTGTAAACCAGGGGTCATTCAAATCTCAAAAGAGTTGCCACTTGTTGAGGGGGCAACTGTGGCACAGTTAAGAGGGAAGTCTTACTGTCTTACAAACTGTGTCAAAGCATCCTTCGACCAGATGCTGCACCCTGTACTGTTGGTGCCTATTATATTGGCCTGACTTTTATTTATAGCATAAGTAAAAGTATAGTACAAATAATTATTTGCATTTAAATGGTTCTGAATATTTCAGCTAAACTCTTAACAACTCTAAATGAATGTTAAAGCAGAAACTGTGTTACACACCATACAGTCATACAGTCCCTGCTTATTGCCAAAGGGTTCATAACGCTTAACGCAGAGTCATCTTCTAAAAAAACATGGTCCCTTTTGTCCCCATTTCCCTGCATAACAAATCAGTTTCCTGAAGAAGTTTTAAGTGCTTGTAATAGGAACATAATGGCTGTTCTCAGCTGATGAAGTGAATCTGGTTTCTGAATCAGATTGATCTTGACAGACTGGTTGTGGGACAGAGAGACAACATCTGATGGGTTTGGAGTCAGAGCTTCTTTGGTTAGAAGGAGTGTCTAATTTCTAATTTCCATGGGGATGTAATAATCTTTAAGAGATGACTATTGCACAATACATAGCTGTCAGTGTCTCTGTGTGGACATCCTCCCAGTTGTTCTACTGAGATCAACCCAATAAGTGAATTCAACTGGAAGATTAGCTAAAGCTGGAACTGCAAACAAATACTCCTTACTTTGTTCAAATCAATTCATCTTTTTATCTTCTTGTGAAGATCCAAGAAACCGTTATTCTATTTCCCTTTATGATGTAATTTGTATATTTTGTTGACTCCAGGTGATTAAAACCAAACCCAGGTGTGGCAGCACAGAACACAAGCATGGAGAGCTTCAGTGATTTCAGTGCTAACAATTTATTGTACAATTCTGCCAGAAAAGACAAAAAGACAGTGTCAGACATGCAGGCAGGGCAGCAGGCAAATCTACAATCCATAACTAGCATACTTCAATTCATTGTCAGTAAAATACAGAGTTTAATTGTTTTCAAAAAGAATTAATTACAATGTAAAAACGAGGGCAGAAGTCAGTCATCCAGGTTGTCTGGAAGTTATCATCTTTCATATTAGGTGGAAATGTTTCCAATCCATTCCTGAAGAAGCTACTTGGTTGAGTATTGAATCATTTCGACCTAACAAGAAAAGATATCCAGGTGCCGCTACTCCACAGCCAGAGAAGGGAAGAAGAAAAGGAAGACAGTCTGTGTTTCAGTAGTTGTTTCATGCATGACACAATTTGTTACAACAGCACTTAAAAATAAATAGACTTTTAGATCAAGATCAAACAAAATCAAATGTTATTTAACAACACAAAAAATCTACCTGTCCTATGATTCTTTAAACAAGATATTAATGCTCAAACATCTTTGTTATACATTCACAAATGTTAATACTTGTTTCAATCATATCCACATATACATAGTTTTTGTGTGACTGCTGGAATCTACAGTGTTTTACATCTTGATATCTACTATTTAATATAATCTCATTGTGCTCAAGGTAACAGCTCACTATTGTCCAGTGATAGATAGATAGATAGATAGATAGATAGATAGATAGATAGATAGATAGATAGATAGATAGATAGATAGATAGATAGATAGATAGATAGATAGATAGATAGATAGATAGTCACTACAGTATCTGCACTCTAGACTATTTACACAGCTGCTTGCAGATGCCTTTCATTAAGAGGGACGTACCCTAAAACAACTGCTTCAGCTAAAAATGTTGGCCCCACAGGTTTGGAAACTAGGCCAACATGGCAGCATGACGCCAGAGAGTCTTCACATTGTTGCTTTTAGACAACGTTGACATTCATACGATGAGACATTCACTTTAAACAACAATCAACACTGCGCAACTAAAAGCGAATGGTCAACTTCATGGTACATTTACTTTAGAGTGTATGGCAGAATATTCAGCGTTTCCTTGCCAGCAGCTACAGTCTGAGATGTAGATATGTTGCTACTTTTCTGCTGAACTATAATACTATACCACTTTAGTGCCAGAAAGTGTTTGACCGTCCATTGTTGTACGGTAGATTTCTGCAGTGTCTGACAATAACTAATTGTCCTAATACTCTAAACTGTAGATGCATAAGGAATGCAAATCTCTTTGCTTTGGGATAAACAATTGTGGATATTTAATAAAGAGGGACAGCCATGTTAGTTAGTTAGTTAAATGCTATAGATTGACTTTGTACTGAAATATTCCAGTCAGTGTGCTATCTAATTATCAAGGTGCTAGAGGCTAAAACGTGATGGTTATAGTTACAGTTAAAAGAAGATCATTAATTGAAGTGATTGTGGGAACTCCCATCTGTTCGTAGCTGCTGCAGGAAGAACAAGAGACTCAAAATGTGACAAATATGTGCAGATGCAGGTTAGTGCTGCTGTACTGTGGGAGTCGCAGCTGAATGGTACGAACACTGATTTTATACAGTCAGTGGTAACCTGAACCAGTGGGAAAGGCAGAGATATGATTGCATCCACACACATACTATGGTTCACCAAGAATTACAAATTAAAGGTGGTTGTCTCTCATGAGTTTAGGATTAAGATCATTTAGGTAGTTTACAAATGAATTCACACATATTTTATATATTTAACCATAACCAAAGGCCTTTGTTACCACCTGTGAGCAGACATACATAAGATGTGGCTCTAGATTAAAATCAGACTCAACCAGCTGTGAACATCTGTCTAGTGCGGGCAGTTCAGAACTACACTCGATCAAGATATATTTGTTATATGCATCCTGTTTTAGCAAAGAACATAAAACAAATAGAGTTCTTTACATAGATCCTGCTACAGGCTGATATGTTTCTGGTGAGAAGTTATGTGAGTAGAGTAGAGCCTCATGAATGAAATCCAAGAAAAACTGGAGCTCAATCTCACATTTTTAACAAAAGACCACAAAACACACAAGCTTTTAAAATCTAACCGTTTGAAAAGGTCTGCTTTAAAAATAGAGAGCCCGTCTTCAGTCTCTGGTCGTCTGAATAAAACTAAATTACAAAATCAGAAATTTAATATGACTGAACTGGTGCAGTTTCTAAACCAGCGTGAAACCACTAATTTACTTCACTGTTTTCTTAGAAATTCATGGTTTAACTCTGCTATTAAGCAACAACTGAGCTCCTCATAAAACATGGACTGAATTGTGAGTGAACAGTTGTGAATGCCTGACACAGCCCAGTGCAAATTAGTATCAAGATTACAAAAGAACAGAAATCTGACCACTGCACAGACTACAGCGATTTAGCACAACATAAAGCAGAAATATAAAAAAATCTTTCTCAAATATACAGTGTGTTGGATAAAACATTTCTAATTTTAAAGTAGCCCAACTCGACTTGTTACTGCAAAAAATGTTAGCGATAAATATAAAAACATTTTAAAGATTGAGTTGAATATAGACATACATATTGTTTTAAATGAAAACAATTGTTTGATATTTTAGGAAATATGCAGTTTGTAACTTGCCTAGAAGATTGCAACCACTCTCATAGCAGTGTGTTAATTATGAAGCTACAGGCTACAGCTGGTTATCTTAGCTCACTATACAGACTGGAAACAGGGAGAACAGCTGGTCTGGTGAATTAACCCCCTGTTAAACCAGAGATTGTAATTTTATTTGGTTTTATTTGGTTTCATACAGAATGGAGCAGTGCACCGATTTCTGATTTAAAACTCTCTCTGCCTCTCTCTCAAACAAAAGCACACACACCTACACACACACGCACACTACACTCCTGCACTGAATGCTCTTCCCATCTGCTGTCCATTAGGCTCCTCTTCATCCTTTCTGCTTTCAAGAGAAACTGTTCAGTCTCATTATTGCTACAAGTCTTTACGAGGTCAGTGCTTCTATTACGTCTTTATTGCTTTAAAAAAAAAAGAAACAACTCTAGACCCAGATGCACCTCAGTGCATGGTGCTGGTTTGATTTGGTTGTTGCTCACAGCATGTTCCACTCACAGGCGTCAGCAGTGCTTAACACTTATGTATTGTAACATTCATTTTGCTGGTCCACAGATGCAGATATGATCACATTATAAACTGGTCCACGGTGTAACAGTCCATATTTTAATTATGCAACCACCTATACTGGTTGTGAGTTACTTATTGCTGGTTTAACTAATACTGCATAACAACTCTATTTGACTGTTGTCCACCACTGGCGTTATACACCTACTGCAGATATGAAGTTCTAGTGCTACAAGTGCTACTGTCAGTATATGTTTTGTGTTTTTTCCTCTTAATGTTTAGCATTAGTTTCTTCAAAAGCTGTGATGTTTCCTTCTTTTGAGCTCTGGTGGTCTGTAGGAGATGTTTTCTATATCTCTCCTTATCGTAGATCTTTGTGTCCACATTGGTGTCTCAGAGGTAGGTGGTAGCCTCTCTGTTCTCCCTCTCTCTGGCCTGAGCCACAGCCACATTGATGCACTGTAGCCACTCCTCAGCGTGTTTCTCATCCTGAGCTTTCAGCACGTACGTCTTATTGTCAGTAAAGATTTCAAAGGCCCGTGGCAAGCCCCGATCACGCCGCTTCTTGGCTACAACCTATCAAAGAAGGAAGGAAAAAAAGGAGATCAAACTTGGTGTTGAGTGTCTGTATTCTACTGAGAGATGCTACTGCAAATAAACTGTCAATTTAAAACGGTAGCAGACTTCTTAAAAGGTTTTCAAGAGACGATGACAACATAACTCCTCACCTTAACGCTTTGCACCTTGCTCAGCTCAATAGGAATGTCATCCAGCTCATCCTTCTGCGTGGAACATGGAAAATGAGAGAAGGAGTCAGCCAAACAAAAACAATGAGTAAAAAACTCAAATGGGTCTTAGCTCACATCATATTGTATCTGTTGACTTGTTAATCTACAAAACTAGCAATTCTGGCTGTAAAATAAATACCCCACATTAAAAAGTACATTTCCCTCTGAAAAGGAAAAAAGCTTATGTACAACTGTCTCAAAATTTGTACAGTATTTGTGTTTGAGTAAATGTACTGTAAGTTGGAACTGTGTAATACTCTACACTGCAAACTAATTAGGAAACAAAAACTAAAACAAACATAATCCAGTCATATGTACAAAGATTATCTTGAAATCTAGAAATTACACTGGCTTCAAGTTTTCTCCCTGGTTGATTTTTGCAGTATTTACAATCATATAAATATTATTCTTTTCACTCTGTCAGATGCAGTCTCTGTGTTGAATAGTCCAGCGCTGCACATCACATCTGTGTTTTAACTAAGGGTAATTTTGAATATGTGTTTGTACGTGTGGAAGGTGTGGTTGTGGGTGTATTGCACCTCAGTCATGTGTTTTTACGCCATACTTAGTTATGTGGTTTTAGCTAGCTGCAAGACTCATGGCAGCTGTCCACGTCCTTTCTGTGGTGTGTTTGTGTTGAAAAGCCTGCAACTAGATTAGACATGTTCACAGTGTGTGAGTATCTGATTTTTCTTTCCCACCCACTGAGGATTCATGTCGGAGATTTGTGTGCTAATTTAACCACTTACTAACTGCTGCTAATATTTTGTAACATTAGTGCATCTGACACTGAAGATGTAATTTAGGAGGCACAGTAGTAGTGGTCATCAGCCAAACACTGGAGAATACTCAAGAATGTTTAGAGAGATGTATTTGTGTTTTGTATTTATTATTGTACAGTTATATTGTGCTACGATAAGTATTTGTACAAAATATGAGCAGAGGGTTGTTTTTTTTTTGCTTATTTGGCATCGATACAACAAACCACACTTGGCTGATGAACAGAACCTTTTTATTTTCTGTCCTCACGTTATTTTTTTCATCATTTCTGACAAGTTAAATAAAGTATGTTAGATATGGAGCTTCACAGTAATTTACTGCACAATAAGTAAAAATATATATTTTCTTTAAACCAACTTAATATAAAATAAAATTTGTTATATTTTGCCATAATCAAAAACTAAAAGGGCTAAAATGGATATTTGAGCTGTAGATAACATCTACATATGGTATTTAAGTAACTGTAGCATTAGCGCAATAGGTACACAACCATGTTACGTATCATCATCATATCCTCATCGTCTTTCTCTGTCTTTCTCTGAATTTCTACATTTTCTACATGTCAGATCAATGTTCAGTCGTGGATGGCCTTCAGCACCAGCCTTCGTCTGGTGACAGTTAACAAAATCATACAGTTCATATCAGAGGATACACTAAGAAACAAAATTTTATTCAGCGTTAATGTAAATAAATGCAACAACTTAAGTAACAATGTAAGATGCAAGTCCTGGGTTTGTGTGGATCGGAGCTGCTTGATCATTCACTATACCCTATTTTTGGTTCTTACAATGAGTCCCCACTTGAGGAAAAGTCTTTCACAACATACTAACCACCTCCAGAACATGTTGGCAGACGCAGACTGAGCTCCAAAAACAAAGACAAAACCTTTGGCTGCTGCGAATGCAAGGAATGCAGCACCATCTGGAGGAGACACAAAGACTATTGTTTGGAGTTTAAAAAAAGACAGACGATATTACTCTCTGGTGTCGTGCTTCTTTCTAGTTTATGGAAGCATGTTGTATAACATACTATAGACACACTCTCCTGTTTGCCATTAGAATTACTTTAATTATAATTAATTGTTCCACTCTGCTATAACTGCAGGGCAGGATATAGGCACATAAGGACACAGTTGAAATAAAACTTCCACTGAAAACTGATGTTCTCATGATCTGAGCTGACTGGAAATGTTTTCCTTTTCATCAGCTAGATAAAATCAAACCTGACCTTAATTTTTTGGATAACTTTTTCAGACCTCTACCCTCATTTTCAATCATGCTGTTTTCCCTCCATGGTCTGATCATGCAAATCTTTCCTTTGCACAGTAATTCTCTGTTTGGTGACCTCAGATCTTATTTGGCTTTATTATAAGCTGTCAGCAAACACAGGTTGGAAAAACATTTGTGCTGTAGCTACAGTACCCAGGGGGAAACCTCCTCACCTCTGAGAATGTTTATCTTTCACTCACACATACTGTGTGTTTGCTACTTATATGTAATGTTATATGCTTTGAGTTATAGTGGGTCAGAGTGACTCACTGTTGCAGCATCATGGTTTGGACTTGGGGGTTTCCCAAGAGTCCCCTTTGGGGCCAAACTTTGTTACAGAGCTTATCACAAGATGGTATTTCCAGTGTTTCATACAGAGTTTCATCATGTTTCAAAAAACAGAACAGGGATTTTTAGAGTAAGTGTCCAGGGACAGTGTGCCTAGGATTCGCTGCGTGAGTATGTTTGTGTTTAAGGAGGCTTCACTTTTGCTGGCTACATACTGAGTTGCCTCTCCGGAAGAGGAGCTGGTTTCCTGCCAAGGTGAAGTAGCGGGTTTTCCAGCGCTTGATGAACTTCCAGCGGACCTGCTTCTCCTTCAGCTTCCCCTCAATCAGAGGCTGTCCCTCCTGATTCACTACTAGAGGGTCACACATTGCAAGAGACAGAAAGGGAGAAAGAAAGACAGTGAAACACTAAATTACTATTTTTTTTGCACATTTACTTTACTGGTGACTGTTCTGTGACATCTGAAAATTTGTTTGATGTGTTCACAAACTGCAGAAATAGTGTTAAATCTGATATCACAGCCCCTGAACAGCATGGTGTTTATAAACTATCTTAATGGAAGTTTACTGGATTTTTAAGACTGAAAAAATAGTAAATAGATCTTTTTATTATCTAAAGATATAGGTATAGGTAGATATAGGTTTTAAATAATTTCTAATGATTTACTGCAACAGCACATGTGGTGCGTCTAATCTGAATGTTGCAATTGCAACAATAAATGAGGTGAATCTCGCAGATCTCTTAGGTTTCAGTAAACCGTTTCACATCCCTATAGTTTCTAAAAATAACTTCAGAACATTAGCATTTTTGCATCTAACATGCAGCATGGCCACCCTGCTGATCCAAGCCTTGTGTCGTTATGTTCTGCTCTGTTTTCAATTTCCTATTTTCTTTTATCTATTTCCTTAGTTTTAATGTTTTGTAACACAAAAACACTGCAGTTGCTCAAAAATTGTGCAATACAAACAATCGTGAGCTTTTCCACAGTCAACATTAACGAGTTTAAATGAACAAAAGTGTTTTGTCCCACTCGTATGTGTGTGCTCAGATAGAGGAACTCCCACATATTCGTGTCTGGGCTGATTTGATTAGAAGCACTCACCCACTCACCCATATCGACCCCCTCGACAGAGCTGGATCATGTACCAATTTGAGTGTGGGTGCTTTCAGTGCATGCTCTCCATGCACTGAAAGCATCAATGTGTTTTTTGTGCTTATGTATGTGGGTGGTTTGCTTGAGTACAAATTAAAAGCTTATTTTGTTCTGACCAAATAATCAATGAAGTTGTAATCAATCAAACCAGTCATTAATTTCGCATCAATATAGTAATTTACACGTCAACAATAATTGATAAACTAAGACGTGTGCATCAAACTTCTAACTGTGTGGGACTATGCAGTCTGTGATCCCCAGATGTTCTGGTGGGTTGACGTTTGGTGCCAGTAAACCAGAACCACTAAACAAAGCCACTCTTTGAGTCCACATTGATGAATAAAGCAGATAAATGATTACTGCCATCAGATCAGTGTGTGTGTGTGTGTGTGTGTGTGTGGGCATGCTGAAAAGACTATTCACAAGCCAAACTCCACAAATCGTCAAAGGTCATCAAACCCCAAATCAGAAGAGAAGAAATTAGCGAAATTTTCTTGCTTCTTTGCTGGTTTTCTGTTCCACATAATTGTAAACTGAACACACTGTTTGGCTTTTTAACAGATGTTCACACAACAGTTTACAGCACTATAAAGATATTATTTATGTGAGTGATCATCTCTATAGACAAGGTTTATTAATTGATAATGATAATACAGCTCTAAATGTTAGGGCTGTGATTCAGAACAGAAACTTTCCTGCATGAATCTTTCTTTTAAACTGTCAGTTTAACCAAATCAAAATTACATTTCTTGTTGTTTTGGCTTATTCTGAACAGATTTTGACTTTTGTCTTTTCTATATTAACTCAGTAAATGATAATGATAAATGAAAATAGTAATTAATAAATAAATAGTCCACTGCTAACCCACTTGGTGTATGTCTTGATACACCAAAGAGCCACAAACACGTATAAAAATGAATAAAAATTGGATATGGTGTAATAGGGGACTTTTAATGCAACTTGGTAAAATATTTGCATTATTATTAAATTCTCAACTTGACTGCATTACATTTACCTTCATGTAGGAGAGCAAATAAACTGGTATTTTGCATAAATCAATTATCCCTGTAGACACCTGGAAGTAAACAACAGGATTTGTTGTCTGTCCTATTTATGTGCTTCAGCTCACGACCCGAAACACAGTGAGACCAGGAAGCAAGTGACACACACAAACTCTGACTCATGAACAAATGTTGTACAAGTGTTGTATTTTGGTGTTGTCATGTCCTTAGATACATCTTTGATACATCTTTAATTTATCTCTGTCGATGTGCGGTCAGATCACATACATACAAACACGTATTAGTGCTAAATCTGACAGCTTCACCGGTGACTGTGTGCGACTGAGCAGTCAGGGGTTAAGAGACTGTGATCTCCAGATGTTCTGGTTGGACCATATTTGGTGCCAGTAAACCAGAGCCATTAGACAAAGCTACTCTTTGTATCCACATTGATGAGTAAAGCAGAAAAGTGATTTCTGCAGTGTGATCGAAGTGTGTGTGTATCACTGTTCTAACTATAGAAAAGCCCTTCATGCTCCATGTTTGTATCTGTTTGACCTTTATTATATATAATGACATTTGTATATTTGGTTGTTGTTGTTTTTGATAGATGAGTTGACGATAAAAGGGAGATATATTCTGAAGGAAGACTTTGTATATAAGCAAAGGTGACAACGTTGTTAATCACTATAAATAATCAATGTATTTATAAAAAAGTTAACTAACCCCTTTCCATCATAAATGTTAAGTTTCTCTTTGTAAAAAGTGTCAAATCATTACCAAAATAAAAAAATGTCTACTTTTGCAAAAACAGGTTTGAAAAATAAAACAAGCAGGGAGTTTTATTTGGTTTAGACTGACTGTGAGTAAAAGATTGTTAATCTGATACACTAAGTATAATACTGTTGTGCTTACCTGTGGTGCAGCAAATTTTACTTTATATACAAATTAGTTAAATATATATATATATATTCTTATTCTTTTTGTAAGTTTGGTGATTAAGTGATAGCATGTTGTAGTACTACTTAGATACTAATACTTAGATTCTGACATGTCCTTACATACGGTACATGCACAAACAAGCTACTCTGCTCATTACCGCACAGTTCAAAGACATTCCAGTGGTTAAACTCAACAGTATATCATAAAGCGTCACACAGTTGAAGTAACTATTGGCTCCACTTTGGCCTTCGCAATGAAAATCACTTCACCTTTCTCTGTTTTCTTCTTTACCATTAAAACCAGCTCCTTGCACGTGCGTGTAACTTCTATACACAGCGAGCCACTCAGGCCAAGTCAGCAAGTTTTTTATTACAGTAAAGCAATATACATTCGCTGCTGGCAGATGGTCATGTGAACAGTGTGCATGTGTGGTAAGTATGTGAAGTGTTATATGCAGCATTTATGATGAAAATAAAAACACTGGGTCACCCATAAGTGAAAGATTCAAATTTGCACCAGGTCTAAACTTAAGTCATTACATTTGACTTGAGATGAGATGAGTCATCACAATCATTCACTGTAACTGACCTAATAAATGCAAAGTGGCTGCAGAGAAGTCTGTTGGACCAGTGAGAAACATTTCAATGGATGGTTTTGGGGGTTTCTTTTCTGGCTTTGGCTACATATTATGGACTTGTTTCATGGCCATTTTCATCTTGGTGAAAGACATATTCACATTCTTCATTTACAATTTGGATTTATGAACATTTGTTTTGTTTTATGTACACAGCCCACATGAATTTACCAAGAGTGTGCGTCCAATATAATAATATTTGATGCTCAAGGCACTATAGTGCAATCATTAACCCAAGTAACCCCAAGTATGAAATCTGTACGTCCTGTACGTTTTTGCTTAGTAAAAGCTTTGCTGTGAATCTTTTATGTTGCACAGATGTTGTTCAGTTTGTTTAAAAAAAAAAAATCTGTGACCGAACTGATTTGAGGGAAATGATGTGTCTCATTCTTGTATGTTACAAAATATCAATGTACCAAAAGTATTTAGAGTCTTTAAAATGTATATTTTGTTGTACCGGATAAAATTCTGATGACTTACATTGAAGACAGTGCAAATATTGACTATATTAGTGTATTAATGTTGTTGATATGTTTATATAAAATATATGCGCAAACCGTGCCAGTCACCAGTTTATCACAGGTTCAACATACAGAGACAACATTCACTCTTATACACATTTACACCTAATGGCAAACTTGATTAGAGAACCTGCATGTTTTTGGAAACCAGATTTACAAAGTCTCTTTTCATCTAAGTTATGTAGCTCACTGTTCTGACTAATGATAGGCTGGGGTTGTGTTGTTTCAGGCCACTGAGTTAATGTCAGCAGTCTGAGGTGTGAGTGACACAAAACCCTTTATTTTTCTGTCAGTTTCTCTGATTTTGGCCTTTTCTGTTACTGAAACTTATCACACATACTTAATCCCTCCATTAGCTTTACTCACATCTTAATATCGCCTCTGAGATTTCCATTTCCACGAGAATTTTTCGTTTGTCAAAAAGTAGTTTCAGTAAAAACTGCTCACAGTAAAATCTGGGAAATAGTTTCTAGAAAAATATGCTTTCTAAAAGGAAAGCTATTTCCTTTAACATGGGCCACACTGTCAAAGAACAGCGCTAAGATAATTGCACAGATGTGGAATTTATGTTCACTTCTGTGTGCAATCAAATGTTTATGTCATTTGCTTGATGTGAACACCAAAACCCAAATTTTATTTATTTTCACTGTGGCAGAAATCTCAACACTTGAGCTTAGCATAGCTTCTATGAGGGGTAAGTCACACATCCCTGCGCCTGTGCATGTGTCTGTTTAGGTGTCTGGTCACGATGAAACAATGAGATGGAAGGAAGACTAAATGAAAAGCTATGAACCCAGCTTCCATCTAAATGAACAGTGCATATATTCATTATTAAAATAAACCAGACTGTGCAGTGTTATTATTCCAAACGCTTACTGTGTCATAAGGGAAAGATTTAGTCATCTACAAGTCCAGACCACTCCAGTTTTATGTCAGATATTTAACTGTTGTGTTTGTTGTACAAACCCCTTAAAAAAGTTTAAAGTTTAAAGTTTAAAGTTAAAATGCAACAAAAAATGCTTGAAACTTTATCTGACAAAAGCATGAAAAGATTTTCTGTGTCTTCACTGACAAACTTCATTGTATTTTGCAGACACAAGCAAAATTTAGTATTGATGCCTACAACACAAAATAAGCTGGGTTAGAAGCCTTTCTCTTACACCTGTCCAACTATCATCCTAACCACCTGTCCTGTTAACGGCTGTGGGGGAGCTGGAGCCTATCCCAGCTGTCATTAGGTGAGAGGCAGGATACACCCCGGACATTTGGAGACAGTGTTACATCCTTTTAATTTAAATCTTTTCGGAAAGGAGGATACTAACTTGATTATAAAATTTCAGCTACAGTTTGTAGCTGTCTGATTCTCCACCATACATTTTCAACAGTGAACCAATCTGGACTGAAGACAGGCCAGGCAAGCACATGCACGTGTCTATGATGCTGTTGTAGCATGTGCAGAATACGCTCTGGTGTAGTCATGCCAAAATAATCACTGACTTCCTGAAACGAGAGGTCGCCTTGATGGCAGCATACATCTCTCTAAAATCCCAGTATGCACCTCTGTGTACCATCACAGATATATATGACATATATGTCACAGTAGCATGATGGTTGTTCATACAGTGCTGCCTGAGGGCTAAAAGGTGCCCAAATGTTTTCACAGTAACATCAACTCTAGATGGTTAAAAACCTAAAGTCTTAAATAAAAATCACTGAATCACTTAAATTTAAATTGTGTTTAAGCGATTTGAGAAGTCTTTGCATTTAGTCCAGTCTCATTGTTTTTTACTTTGCATAATTTGTGAGTAGTTATCATGTTATATTCATCACATGATAGTGTTGCGATATTGCTGTAATGATAACAACATAACCCAAAGTTGTTGTTAGATAAAACGTAGGCTTTGTTGTGTTAATCACCTACAATCTGACCTTTTCTCCCATTAAACACAGAAACGTTAAAAAGCCCATGTGCACCCTAACGTTTAACTGTATCCCATCTGTCTGCTTCCACCGGTGAACAACTTCCTGCTTCTGCTTTTCTGAGAAAAACTGCTTGTTTCTTATTAGTGCGTGAAAACAGCTTGCTCCTGTATGAGAAGTGTTAAATGCACTTAACTGTGATCTCATTCTCAATCTCATCTCAATCTCATCCCGATCTCCATCACATCTGCCGCGAACTGCACTATTTGGACTGCTCTCATGTAATTATTAACTGTTTCCATGTGAGATTGCCAAGGAGATGTTTTAAATTTGGATTTAAAGCCTGTTTCACAAACTCCCTGTTACATGTGTTCTCCTACCTGCTCTCCTAAGGCTAAAACGTCACTCACTGATTTATTGACTGCCTTATAAATCACCTGCCCATACTGGAAGCAGACCAGTGAATTATGAGGTGCGAATCAGGTGAATGGAGATGTTTTTTTTATGTTTTACTGTGCTTCATTCATTATTTTGGTCTCATTTTGTTAAGTTTTAAGTCTCCATTGTGTATATTTGTAGGGGAGACACACACACATTCATTTATATGGATCTGGTCACTATTCCAACTCTGACTTCATTACAACAAAATGCTTATCGCAGGGGGGTCCCTCGTCCAAAGTAAACACTACTGATTACAGTGAACTTTCATAGACACTAATATCAGACTGCTGGCTTTTAAAAAAGCAGTGCTCCTTACTCCATTTTCTTCAACTGTTCTAAGAAAACACACTAAGCTCTGTGATGGTTTTATAGATAGATTCCAGGGAACCACATTTGTGTCCAAGAGAGCCTGTTGGATGATTGAAAATAAAAAAACAATACTGTAAATGCCATTTTACTTGCTCATTGCTGTGTTTTGAAACCAGGGATCATTGCAGTCAAGGGAAAACCACAGTGGAAAGTAGTCTAAAAGAATGTGTAAAAGTGTGTAATTTGATTTTGACAGTATGTGAATGCAAGTGTACATTAAGATGTTTGTGTAAAGTTGAAGGGGGGTCCCTTTGCCTCTTTGTTCTTGCATGTTTTGCTTTGTGTTTCCAGTCTGCCTCACATTATTTATTTATTTTTATGGCCATGAATTCATTTATTTTGTGTGGTTAATTCAGTATTAACCCTTTATTCTTTCTGTTGTGTATCTTTCTTTTGTTTTGGCAGTTGCTGTATAAATACAGTTTTGCTTTTCCGTGCTTGGACTGAACTGTGTTGTACTTAACTATTCATGGTGTTTGCGCTGGAGACACAGCAAGTGTGTGTGGGCATGTGTGTTTGTTTACCTGTGGCTTTTTCTGGATTGTTACACATGAAGCAGAGCCAGCCTCCTTCTTCCTCACTGTATCCAAACAAGTCAAAGAAACGCACTTCCTCCAGCTGGATCTGAAGACTGTCCAAATCCTGAAAACAAAGGGAAGCAAAACAGACACAGACAGATAAATTCAGTGCCTCACATATATTAAGCTGTCATAAGAATATTCAAACTGACCCAATAATATATCCGGTATTTTTGGTTTCTATTTTGTTTTAAATTATGCTAAAGCAGGGACAGCAACATATGGGCTATCTCAAAGAATTAGTTAAGAAAATAAAGCTTTTTTTGATGAATTCCTGTCACATAGTGAAAACCTGTGTGTGTGTGTGTGTGTGTGTGTAGAAAATAGAAAGTAATTGAATCCTAGACCCCCATTAGAAGTCCCTGAAGATTGCCTAACACATGGTTAGAATTAAACTTCACTTTAAAAGCACAAAACAGTGTAGGTTTAGGTATTTTCAGTGATACCTAACCCCTTGAGATAATGCAGATTAATCTTAATGAGGTTTGGAGAAAAACAGGAACACTTAAGGAGATGATGGATTACTGTCATCTGCCTCCATGACAAAAAGGCTCCCCTGCAAGTGTTTATACTACTATTTAAGTGTATTTCCGAACCCACATTTTCACTGAAAAACTCTGTTACTGTATGTTGTACAGCCAATATCCAATATCTTCATAAGATATCTTTAAGACGGGCGGCACGGTGGTGCAGTGGTTAGCAATGTTGCCTCAAAGCAACGTGGGTTTGATTCCTGGGTTTGGCCAGGGTCTGTATGAGTGGAGTTTACATGTTCTCCTTGTGTTTGTGTGGGTTCTCTCCGGGCACTCCGGCTTTCTCCCACAGTCCAAAGACATGCATTTAGGTTAATTGGAGACTCTTAATTGCCCGTAGGTGCGAATGAGAGTGTGAATGGTTGTTTGTCTATATGTGGCCTTGCGATGGACTGGACTGCACCCTGCCTCTCGCCCATGTGACAGCTGGAATAGGCTCCAGCACACCCCTGACCCCTACGGGGACTAAGCGTTTCAGAAAATGGATGGTTGGAGGCTTGAATGAAATGCCTCCATCCATCCAAATAACCTCCCAGTGGAAGGTTATTTTAAAGGATTGTACAGAAACCAGGTAGCTGTCTGACCTTTTCACCTGTGCCTCTTTAGTTCTTAATGAGAGAGGATGTAAGTGCAAAATCTGTTTTTTAAGTGTACACTCCCATTTGGACACTAAAACCTGCGACACACACACATCAATTACTTAGGTACAACTAAAGTAATTGATGTGAAAGGGCTTTTGCCTGCAGATACAGATAAACTAGGACCATGTGTGGTTAAGAGAGACATGTTAATATTCTGGTTCAGGGGAGGGAATGGTCTTTAGGAGGAAACCCTGATTACTGGAAATCCCAGATAGTGCAAAAGAGAAAAAATAGAGTTGAAAAGGTTCCACAAATTAAACAAGAGAAGGAAGATACAATATTTTTTACTTGGCCGCATTAATGTCACAGAAACAATACTAGTTACTTTGTTTGCATAGTTAAAATGATATCATCATGATGGTTCCAGAGAGTTACTTTACAAACTAAGGGTGGGGTGTTTTCAAGGGAACATAGCTGCAGACAAAGATGGCAGACTACCAACATTGGCAGGAAGTAGTCAGTATTTACTTGAAGATGTTAATCTTGGCAGGAGATGAACCTTACAACAAAGATGGTCAGGATTAGGCAATATGTTTAAGTGGTAGGGGTGAGGGAAAGCCATTGGTCACAGCAACAAAAGTCCAAAAAAACAAACTACTGGAAAAAGTTGACAATTTCCAGGCAAGGTTAAAAGTAGACAATCTTACTGACTGTGATCTTTGTCTGCACGAAGATGCATGTCCTTTCATCAGCTCCTATCAAGTTGCATTATAGGAAGAGAAGGATTCTGGGATTTTAAGGGTTTTATGGGGTTAAAATTCAGGCATCTTCCTTTGTTCCTTCAATTTTTACCATTTCTTATCATTAACATCAACCATTTACCAAATTTCATATATGTACAGTTTTAATAATCTATATTGTGACATTTAATAAAAATAACTCAAAGGGGCCATTTCTACAAAAGAAATACTTTTACTTTCACCCAGTATTTAGTATTTAGAAGTTATTAGTAGTATTTTTATATTATTATATTATTCCCTTCACTTATCACTTATAGCTCATTAGTGATATTTTTGGCCATTGAAGGTAATAATGAAGAACTTGAACTAGTATCAATCTGTCCCTTGGAAAACTGACAATATTGCTCACTGACTGACATTGCTGCTGCTCCTGCTGCTGCTGTTGTTTCCTTTATCATTTTGGACTTTATAGTAATCTTCATTTCCAACAAGGCTTTCAAATCTTTCAAACACAATGAAAAAAAAACTTTTCTTTGGAACAGACAATCCAATTCATGCCTAAGCAAATGCCAAAATAATTAAAATAGTTTTAAAATAATTTGCTGATTAGGAGGCAAAGCCAAAGAAAAGACATATGTGAAAGAGTGGTGAAAGCTAGACTGAGTCAGATGTTGTGCAACAAAGTGTAAAAGTGAATACAAAGCCCCAGTCTGTCGCAAAGCACAACAAGAGATGAATCACTGAGTCATTAACAAAGACGTATGAGTAAGTTAGGACTCATTTGCTTTTAGAGTCCATCACCAGAACTGCTCAGACTACAGTCTCTGTGGTGCCAGGCTAACCACAGTGTTACACACAGCTGACAGCCAATAATGCACGGAACAGATGATTTGTGTATATCTAAATGAGCTTTTGGGAAAGAGAGTCTGTATTTTAAGTGAGAAATCTGTAGCCTAGTAACAAGCTGATTTGGACAAACAATCCCATTTTGAACCATTGGGAGTAGAGATGTCGATTTAATAAAGAGGTAAATAGACAAAGGGTGGATTATGTGAGTCTAAATATAATCTGTCCTCATGTAACCTCCTCTACCCTTCCAATCCGCCCCATCTCTCTTTGTGCAGAGCCCACAGCGCCACGTTCAGATAATAATGATTCTCTCTCGGGCAAACATCTGGCAAGCAAACTTCAACCTGGTCAGATTCCAGGTCCAAGCCTACGTCTACGTCCACGTCACAATACCAAGCGCAGCTACCTTTCTCTATGAGAGAGTCTTTTGAATCGTCTCAGCAGGTGCCCAAAATTCCTTGGATATTGACAATATCGTTGGCACCATGACCGGGTGCTTAAAGCAGCTACTGGTACAGTAATCACAGCCATCAACTCCAGCAAACATTATTGCACTGCTTCTAAAATTGTCACCTTTGTAAAAACCTGGAGAGAAGCCCCAACAACAACGCCTGTCAAGGTATCTTCCTAACCACAGATTCAGATTGGCAGTTGAGGGTACACCGAAGCAACATCAACACCATTTTATCTAGACACATTTATTTATGGAGGCAGGTTAAGATATGGGAGCCCTGGGAAGATTTGCCTTCCCATTGCTTTGGAAGGAGCGCAATGAACATGCATGGTAAAGTGTGGTAAATATCAGCGGATCAAGGCTGTGGGGCTTATTGTGATCCCACAAAAGTTGCATGGTAGAGTTTGCAGCATGCTCTCTCTCTGGCTCAGGATAACCGTTTGGACACAGCCCTCCAGGGGACGGACCAATGGGCAGCTGGCTGCTTCTGGGGAACAAGTCAAGGCGTGATTAAACCTAAACGAGGGCGTCTGATGTTGAAACAACTGAAACCACCAAGTACCTCAGAAACATCACCTATAATTTGTTTAGACATGGCACAATCACTTTCAGTTAGCCAGACCAGGATTTTTACGTAATTTGAACCTGTTATTCTCCACAGACGTGGAATGACAGTGTGAGACTGAAGGGGAGAGGAGGAGGGTCAGACGGGAGATGCCTGAGTGGATGACGAGTAGGACTGTGTCATCTTTACATCTGTCTGGACATACGTGGGAACGCAAGGGTCTGACATAATGAATCCTTTCAGACAGGCAGTGACAGAACTAACAGTTTTCCTCTGATCTTGTACATCTGTTTGCAACCTGCTCTGACAGGCCTTGCTTTTCCTCTTTCATCCAATCCCTTCTCTCCTCCCTCTTCCAAAACATTTTATCTAATCTGAGCGTCAGCTCTGTCTCTGGCTTTTTTTTTTTTTTTTTTGAATCTCTTGGTTTTCAGCCTTCCTCCTCTTCCTCCTCCAAAATTTATCTCCACCACAGTTGTATCAACAAATGCTCTCATTTTGGGCAAAAGAAGGAAAAAAAGGTGAAACAATGATTGTAAAGTATCTCTTTAGTCTCAGACTTCCGCTTTGCTCAGCCTCTCTGCATCTCTCATGCAATGTCTTCCTTCTTTTCCTCCTTCCGTCTTCTCTTACTACATCCTCTTTTCTGCAAAAATCTGAAACAAATATTGAAAATCTTCACAGTTTTTCTCATATTCATGATTACCCACTTTCATCCCCTCATTTCGCAATCACACTATCATCCTGTCCTGGCAAGAGTCAAGGGAAGAAACTCAGGATTTGGTCATAACAGTGGGGTCCTGACTTCAGGCAGTCATTGATTGCAAATGTGTTTTGCAGAATACTGAAGTTTGCTGTGATGTTAATCTTTATCCCATCTTGTGTGTTTCATTTAAAGTTCAGTTTGGTGGTCTATAAGGACAAATACCAAATTGTTTATGGACCTAACTGTGTTTGTCATAAACTACTAAACCAAGTCATCACAGGCTGTACATAAGTCAATCTTTGAAGTTGGACAAAGCCCTATAGTCTTTCTTTACCTCTCCCTGTCAGTATAGATTTAACTGGTAACCATTCCTGTCTCATATATGTTTCCTCCCTTCACATCTCTCCTCTCTTCATCTTCCACTACATGTGTTTCTGTTTGGCTCAGAGTGACAAGAGTGAAGCCATAGATCTGATGGAGAGGGAGCAAACAGGAAATGCAGTGCATATGGAGGGAAAGGTTGTGACCTTCCTCCTCTGTCTCTCCTGTTAAATCTCATCTTTTCTTTGTCTTTTTTTGTGCTTGTCATTAGCATGTGATGGATGATAAACTGTATTATTTAGTTTGTGTTTACTTGGATGTGAATGTTCAGTTCAGCCACATTCTCCAACCCAGTGTAGACCTTTACCTGTGAACAGTAAGCTATTTTCCCCTTTTTCCAATCTCTCTGCTGAGTGGTAAGCTTAAAGTCTAAAGGAAAGTTGGGATTAGCAGTGCTTTACTGGGGGTTTATCAGCTTAATAAGTGATTTTACAGGAGTTTAGAAAATAAAGACTATAAATCCAGAAGTTAACAGTCACGTTTGCACAGTTTAGTGCCACGTAGGACGGATCTTCGTGCCCTGTTTATGTACTGTACACGTGTGTGTGTGTGTGTGTGCATTTTAGAGAATGGGATAAAAAAACAGCACAGCTCAAAGTGAACTGCATGGGTTGACAGTATCTGTCTGTGTGTTTTTTCTTGGTGGGATTAAATATGTGGCTTCACATGGTAACCATAACTAGTCCCTCTCACTGAAGCCACAGCACACATTTAGAAACACACGCTGAGTAACACAAACAACAGCTGTATTTTTTTTTTTTTTTGTGGGTCTAATTATTTCCGACCACTCAGCTTGTCACATTTTATGAAGGGGCAGCACGAGAAACACCACCAACATTTACATACTTACAAAAACAGTCATGCATAATTATTCACACACACACACACACAGAAGGAGGAGGGGTGGGCCTCCATTTAGTGCACACTGGACGTTGAACTTTAACATTTTCCTATCTCACAGTTTCTTTTCATTACTAATGACTTCCACCTCTCTGCTGGAGACAGATAGCTTTGAGCAGGAAGCAGCAGTTGCCTCCATGAACACATACCAGCACATATACACAGACACACTGTGGTCCGGTACCTTCCTGTGTGGGGTGGTGTGCTGTGTCATTGCCATGGGGAAACTGTGAGCCCCTTTTAGCTGTGTCTTCTCCCAAAGAGAAGCCAGTCTCTCGACACACTCATCCTTGGAGCACAGGGGGACACCGGACTTGCTCTAGTTGAAAGAGAAAACATAATATAAACAAAAATTTAACACATGGTTATGGCTAGGATAGAGACAGAGAACAACTGTGAGAAAGTAGGAGAAAAAAGGTTGGCACACAAAGCTAGTCTTGTTTGCAATTTTATATTTCAACAGATGAAACCACTTCTTACATTTCAGGATATTCCTCCAACAAAGCTCTTTAGATATTCTTTATTATAACAATGTGTGTTTCTGAATAAACATGTTTCAATTTTATGGTGTTTGGTTTTGTCACAAGGACAGGATGTAACAACTCTGCAGTGAACACAAAATAAAAAAATGTACAAACTACATAAAAAAAAGTTATTTATTTTATTTAATAGTTTTATAGTTTATGCTTTTATAAACTCAGCACTAGCAAACAAAATGGAGTATTAGAATCCCTTGATATGAAGAGTTTGATTGATAGATAATGCACTTTCTGCTTTACAGCTGGAATAAGATTACACCTGTAGATGTAGCAGCATGATGTGAATCCAAAGATGAGGCTGTCGGCTGGTCAGGTTGAAACAGGACTTGGCGTACAGGCAGTAGTGGCCCTTCAGAGGACAGGAGAATGACAGCTTGGCCACACAACCTCGATTTGAATC
Source organism: Helostoma temminkii (assembly GCA_900302695.1). Taxonomy (NCBI): domain Eukaryota; kingdom Metazoa; phylum Chordata; class Actinopteri; order Anabantiformes; family Helostomatidae; genus Helostoma; species Helostoma temminkii. The sequence goes on along the minus strand of OMLM01016867.1, from coordinate 123,463 downwards.
TGACACACAAACACACATAAAACATAGAAATAATAAAGTTACAATGCTGGTGTTTACAAAAGTCTGGAACGAAACAGCTGAAACTTAAATTCACAAGTTTGCTCGTTCTCTGTGGGTTTCTCTCTGATGGTATGGTCTTTTGTAACCTTGGGAACATACAGTATTTACACAGTGATTCATAGCATGAAAGGAAACTTCTTATAATCATCAGAAAACATCTTCTTTTCCCACCACCACCTCCCACAAACTTTCACCTCTTAGCCAAGAAGGGGGAACCCGTGTTTTCCGTGCATCATATGGAAATCATCTGGCATATCATAATGGTGAATAAAATAAAATATAGGTTTATTTTTTCACTGCTTTAGTTTAGTACCGAATTTTTATTTTACGCCACACATAAAATAATGATACTTGGTCGTAGTTGGCCCTGATTTAACTGCTACAAGAGGTATAAGACATCTTTTTTGTTAAACATTAATTAGATCTATATGGGTATTCATTTTTTGGTGGTAACTCTTTGTCATAAAGTGAATAAGGGCCAAAATAATATTATTTAAAAAAGAGAAGAAAGACAAAATGAACCAGATGTTATGGTTTTGTAGCATATTAAATACTAAATGATATATAACATCTGTAGCTTTCTCGTGCACAAAAACAAAGTCATCACTCTGCATGTGCTTAAAAGGGGAAAAGTAGTCTTTGAAAGTACATGTCCACAAACCACAACATGTGCCCGTTCAAACTGATTCGCTCATTAATGTGTGTTTCTGAAAGGGTTTATTTGTTGTCAATAGTCTGTGACGTTGTATATTTTTTGTGTCAACGTCTCTATGTGTTTCTAGATGTCTTTATTGTGTTTGCATGTGCACGTGCACTCTTCTGTGTAATCCTCATCCCCTGGGTCAGCAGCTCATGTGTAGGTCAGCCAGGATGCATGATGACATCATCCAGCTGAGACCAACTGTGACATCATATCTTTGAGGTTGATTAGGTTGATTCCCATTACAAGACTAAGCAAGTACAGGATGTGTCTGTATGTTTCATTCATCCAGTTTCTGAACTGCTTAGTCCCTTAGTACCGATGTGCTGGAGCCTCTCCCAGCTGTCATATGGGCGAGAGACAGGGTACACCCTGGACAGGTCGCTAGGCCATCACAGGGCCACATATAGACAAAGACAACCATTCACACTCTCACTCACACCTATGGGCAATTTAGTCTACAATTAACGTGACTGCACATCTTTGGACTGTGGGAGGAAGCCGGAGTGCCCGGAGAGAACCGACCCAAACACAGGAGTTTGTTAATTGTTGTCTTGTTTCCTCTTTAAGTGTGTGAATGGCACAGACTTGTGTTTGCAGACATCACCTCCTGTTAAATATCGTCACTGTCTGTCTGTGTGTGTGAGATCGGTTCTTAGTATGATCACACTGTCCCCACGGTCAGTTGAGTTTTGGAGTTTTGCAGATGTTCAGACAAAGAAATACAAAAAAGATGTAATGTAGCACCCAACTGCATTTTTCTTTTACGTATGTGTCCACCTCGTGCATTACTGAATTTGTGCATGTGAATATTTGTACGTAGGTTGCAGATGTGATGTCCTATAGTCCTTGTTCAGTATGTTTTATGTCTAAATGAATCATATAAATATATGTATCTGCCTAACAGACAATATGGCAGCATATTTTATATTAGTATAATCTGAATTTAGTTGTGTTTCACATTAATCTAACACAGGCTGATTAAATAAATCTAATTTAATAAAGGAAAGGTGATGAAAGGCGTTAAAGACAATAATAAATTTGTCATTAAAGTGAAGCAAATCAAATCAAGAAATTGAAAATAGACAGGACTCATGCCTGAGTATGGGGAAATGTGAAGGGAAACATGAATGACAACTAATAACGTTTCAGAAAATTGATTAGTTAAGGTTGGGAAAAGAGTTTTTGTTTTTTTATTATTCAATAGTTTTTCACATGAGCTGTTTGGCCTCTACACACATCTTCTCTCATAAATGTATGTACATTTGCTTCAGGATGTATTTCAACCACTTTTTTGCTTTTTGTACACTTTATTGTGTAGATTAAACTTTAAATTGATAAATTAGCTAATTTTGAAAATACAATACAAAACTATTCTTGTTTCTGCAGCTTTGCACATCTGCATTTAAGAGGTTTGGGCAGGCTGCCTATGGACACAAGTCTACAGTTTTAGAGACTGTTTCAACATCTTCAAAACTCCATTGGGGTTTTTTGCATATCATGTAAACCACATGCAAGGTTTACATGTTATGCATGTCTATACATGATACATGATAAACCACTGCGACTAAACTGCTGTCATTCTGGACAGAATTTACTTTATCTACTGACAAATTGTATGAGTTCATAGCAAAGATATTTTACAGGAAAATCACATGTTCTCCATAAAGAACTGGACTGATGGTTCAATAACTGGAAACAGGGAATCAGAAATACAATATACAATGTAAGGTGTCTGTCCAGACAGGATATCATTTATGTGATAACCAACAAAAATCCTACTACAGAAATAAATACCTGTCCAACTGAGCTTAAGAGACACTAATCATCTCAACCGACAGCCGCACAAGGCTGTATCTCTAGTGTAGTGCGTCAGTACTACAACATTAATCAACCTCCACAACATCTGACTATAATCTAGAAGATTATTCAAACCCTCTGTGAGCCCACTCTCATTTTAATACCTTTTATAATACTGTATGAATGTATACAGTAATAATATGTTAAATATTGCATACTGTGCCAAAAGTATTTTTTGTACTGTTCTAGGAGAAGATCTATTTATCAAGTTCACATTACCTTCTATGACACACTGCTCTGGTATGGGGATCTGCTGCACCATGTCTTTACAGAACTCTCTGATTATTTCCATATTGTCTCTCAGATGGATGTAGAGTCTGTCAGTTTCACCCTCCTCCTCTTTCGGTCCATCTTTCTCTCTGCTTTGACCTTTCTCTGCCTCTTTGACCCCTCTATCCAGTGGAGGGATGACGGTCAGAGAGACGTCACCCATCAGTTTTTTCTCACAAGGTGGTGCTTCCTGGTCTTCTGAGTGCTGATTAGTCAAAGTACTGGAAAAGACATTATCTGGGCAGTGCTCCACTCCCTCATTGTCCTCAACAGTCTCTGAGTTGATGGAGCGGGAACGAACTATGTGAAGAGCCAGACTCTTCGACCTGTAAGAGACAAAAAAAAAAAAAGTCAGTCCTGCAAAATTGTACATCTTAACTATCAAAATTCAGTTTACTGCCTCATAATGACTGTTATCATTATAGATATCTGTAGTTACTTCCATACATTTTCCAGGGCTCTGTGGGCAGATTACAATAAGTCAAATGCAATAATGAGACATTATAATTTTGTGACAACTAAGACAACAACTTAAACCATCAAAAATTTATGAGCTACAATGTATATGAGGACTGTGGTCATAAACATGTTGTGACTAAAGATCTTTTGCTAGAAAAATGTAAACTGTATGTGAAAACCTCTAGCAGTCTAACTGTCTAACATTCATTATACACTCTGCTTAAGAAACCTAAGGCTCTTAAAAGTCCTCCTCCCTACTCCAAACTCCTAACAGTTTTTCAACTTTAGAGGTCTCTTAAGGGGATTCCATGATTTGTGAATCATATTTATCTCTGCTAGGATTTAGCCTCAACTTTCTGGGAAAATTCTTAGAAAACGTCATAATTCTAAGAAGTTTCTCACAATTTCATCACTAGAAAAAACTTTTAGCCCCAGTTTTGTGAATAGGCCTCAGATGTAGGACAAAGATTACATCTGTTGTCACACCGTTGTGATTCAGCTTGTGGTCTTTATCATCTCTACTGGGTAACCACTGTAGAACTTTTATCTCTTCTAAATGGACAACACCTACATTTTAGGATAACAAAGCTAGACAGTCATCAGTTAGTCAAGGCAATCCAGGGGGTCTTTGGGAGTTTTTATAACAGTTGAATGTTGCTGATTGCTCAACAGTTGATTGTAATCCAGCTGACAGGACAAGACTGAAGGCCAAAGACATAAAAACAATTAAAAATTAAAACGGCTGCAGTAGTAGATGGACTCGGCTTCATCAAAGAATATACAAAGTCTCTGTTGTTGATGTTGTGTACAAGCTCAAACTGTCAGCTTTGGATTTATAAGCAGTTATTACATAGACTGTTTATTATATTAAGGTTATGGTTAACTTTCCAACTTTCTCCAAAGCTGGTGTTGTTGATCTGAAATGGATGTAAACCAAGCCCAAAGCTGAAAGTCATCCCATCACTGCACAGAGGGGAGGTGTTGGGAGCACAAAGATAGCATATAAAAATGTATTATTTAATAAAACCCACTACATAAATACTACATAAATGTAGATGTTCTAAAAAGCTATAAAGAACCATAGTACACAGTAACAGTGAGAACAGTTATAAGAACAAATATTTACAGTCCAGTCAGATACTCAGCAGAGCCATGTTAATATTACAACCTGCTGAATCTCATTTCACGCCTCTCCTTCCTGACTGCTTGGCTCAGGCTGTAGCGTCTCTGGGGGGGAGAAGAATCCTCATCCACCTCATCTCCTCCCACCTCCTCCCCAATTTTCTCCTCAAAGTCCTGGATCTTCACTTGTAACCGCTGCTCTGACCCCACTCCCACCCCACCTCCTCCCCCTGGAAGTGCTGCACAGGGGGATGGTGGACATGCCTCGTCAGTCCTGTAACAAACACACAGAGAGGGCAAAGGGTTGGACTGCAGGTGGTGGGCATGTGAGACAAAGTTGGACGGACACGTGTGGACTGATTTCAGTAGCCTGTCGCCTTCCATGTCCCTCTTGCTTGTAATTCTCGCTTTCTAACAATGACTGCTTCTATTTCTGTGCCTCTCACCCCTTGTGTCCCCCTCTGGACCTTTTTGCTGGCTAAATTTCATCTTCTCCTCTCGCTCTTTGCCTTTGTTTATCTTTGTCTCTCACTGGTGCCTCTGTGTTCCTCTTTTCTCTAACTAAACTAATTATTCCCTCCCTCTGTTTCTGTCCCTATTTCCTTTCTACAATTGGCCTTTATAACTTCATCAAACCTTTCACTTGTTTGCTGAAAGAGGACTTTCAAATGTTCTGTATTGTCTTTACCTCCCTGCTCTTTCACGAATAAACCATCATGCCTCTCTCTCAATCCTCATTCTGTCTGTCTTTCTTCCAAAAGACCCCAAGCAAAGTTTTTGGAAGCCTCCAATCCTGCACATAATGTTCTTATTCCAGAGAACTGTGTGTTTCCTTCCCACACTGCAGCAAGATGAATTCCAGTCAGATTGTGCACGTAAAAACGCAAACACACACAGACACACCAACATATGCTGTCTTCACATGCATACAGCACAAAAACACTTTTCAAGACTTCTAATCAGTGTAAATAGCAGTTATGTATGAAAGTCAGTGGAGAATATAATCTGATATAAATACTTAATAAAAACAGACAATTGAATGGCCTAAAAGTAATCCAGATTTTTCTATATTCAGCATCATAAATCAGTTGAACGTGTGGGCTCAATATGTTTATTCTCTTGGGTTTGGTGAAGTCAGATATTATTATACTTTTTGGTGCAGTTATTTGACAGTTATTTGTTCTGCGTTGAACAAAATGTTATTTGGGGCGATATTGGAGCTTATACAGAAATCAGTAAAAATATAAGTAATACCATTTGTCAACAGTAAATGAATGTGTGGTGGTCTAGAACTAGTTCGTGCTATAATCATTTGTACAAAATGTCAGATTTTCATTAAACATTTAAACAACATTTAAAGTCAACAAAGGTTTTGGTTGTAAATGAGAGACAGGTCTGGATTCCCATAGTTGGTTTCACACCTGGTTATCCTTTTTTTTTTTTTTACAGTACTAGTATGTCTATTTGAGTACAGTATGCAAGTGTATTTGTGGACATTTTCATTTCATGTTAATGTGTGTCTCAAAACCTGCAGTGTGGGACTGTGTTCTCCTCCAGGCGTCTCCCAAGCAGTCTGGCTATAGCCGTGAAAGAGTTGCTCATCCGATAGATGTCTTTACCACAGCCTCCCAGTAAGGATGGGTAACGGTCAGTTAGAGCTCTGATCTCCAGCAGCAGGGTGTGGTGAAAGCTGTGCTCTGTGCTGCCCAGAAGGGACACCAGGTAGACCAACGAGTTGTGAGCATGAGGCTGGAGTAAAGGTACAACACAGGCAGAGAGGAAATGTGTTAAAATCATCTTGTCGAAAGAATGTGAAAAAATATGCTTTTAGTTTAGTTACGCAAAAACATCCAGAGAAGTCATTATTTAAAGTATAATTTTATAGTGTAAATGATTCAATATGGACCCGTGTCATATTATGGGAAAAGTTGGGAGTACTGCTTCTCACTACATGTGTTTTTGTAAAGAAAGACTGAATTTTAGCTAATTCACTACATATTATACACTAACAGAAAATTTTGTGGGTTTGTTGCATCTTTGTTTCTAAATCATGACAAGCAGTAATAAATACAAACACATGCATTTGGCTCTCAGCAACTTAAAAAAATATATAAACTTCTTTTCTCAAATAGCTTTACTTTCTATTGTAATAACACATATAATTTACATACTTTCATCATTCTCAGTCTGCTTTTTGAGGAAATGGAATCCAGAGCATACACGACCTGCTCACACTTGCTTTTGTCATATTCTCAATGAAAGGAAGCTTCAAACTTCTTGATTATATACACCGGTTCCTACTATATGCAATATTCACTATAAACACGTCTAAATGCTGTCTTTTATTTACACTTATTGGACTAACAGTGGTCACTCTCCTCCTCTGATTACAGGAGGAAATTGATTGTTGGAGACAGACTGACAGAGCCAATGTGTGCTTACAGGAAAAAAATCCTTTATGGCACAATTTTGGCACGTTTCAGAAGATTTTCCTGTAAGATGCTGATGCGCACGCTCAAATTACAAGAAAAGGGAGAACTGTAACAACATGCCAATATAGGGATTCAGAAGTTTCTTAATTTCCAATATAAAAATGAAGCAGGATGAACCATGTATTGATTACAACCATTTTATTCATTCATACTAAGTATTTGGGCAAACTAACATACTCATAAAACACATTTTCTTAATATCTTGTTTAGTTCATGACTGCTTGAAGGAGACACTGGGAAACAAGCTGGGCAGCGGCTCTCGTGGACCAAGGGTTTACAATCCCTTCTTTACAGTAATACTACTGAGATCATATGAATATATGAATATATGAATCTCTTCAGCTTTTATAGATCATGTTTAATTGTCTGGAAAGATACATTTTGGCCTTCGTTTGATGTCCTGAACACATCTGTTGTGTGACTAATCACATAATCCTGCAAAAGAGAAGTGCTGTATTTAATTATAATAATGTTTTTATGTTCCCTAAAAAACATGGCAGAGAAAAAGCTATTCCTCCGATAAGCTGTAATCTGACGGAACACATATTGAGAAACAAATCAGTTATTTCCGCCTCATGTGTACTCAACTACTAAATCTCTCCTGGCTTTGTGCTTTGTTTGGCATTGAACAATAAAATATATGTAATTTATCAATGGAGTGATCAGGATTTTGCAAAATGATTTGTTTTATTAAAGGTTTTAGTTGTTTTTTCTCTTCTTTTTCTACATGAATGGATTTCTACATGTACACAATTTAATGTTCTGTCTCTGTTCAGGTGGTTTCCAGCCTTTTTGGCTTATAATTGTTCAAAGCATTTCTATAAAAAGACCTAGTGACAAGATTTTTAGATTTTGTTTAAGCTAGTACTAAGCTTCTCGGCTGACCCAGTTGTATATGTTCAAAGCTATTCGCGTTATGGTGATATTGTAATAAACAACATTTGCTGATTTATATGATTCATAAACTCAGAAATGATAGGATAATGTATCCAACATATCTCTGAAACAGTGGAAAATCTAAATTATTCAAATTCAGTTAGAGGTAGTTTCCAAGACTAGATATCATTGCAACGTCCAGGTGTTTCTATTTTACTGGTCTCTCAGAGAAAAATATAATTTATTCTGACCTAAGAACCAATAAGTAAGAAACAGTATAAACTAAGGCACTTCAGAGGACCCAGAGAGAGTGTTGTGCAATCCCAGTAAAAAGTGTGTGCGTGTGTGGGGGGCACAAACACGAACCCACAGGAGACACTCTCCACTGCCATCACCAGGAGGCCTCTGCAGAGGCATTTCCCAGAAAAACAAGGGTTATTTTCCAAATGGTTCCAATGTGAAGAAAGACAGGACACTATAGCTCAACTAACTGTGTGTGCATGTATGTGTTTTGTATGTGTGTGTGTGCTGAAGCTGTGATGCAGAAAAAGGTTGGAGGAAGGAAGGCTGTTTGAGGTAGTAAAAAACTTTTTTTATGGTTTTCAGCTCTGTGATTTCTGTGGTATGTGTCTGTATGTGTCTGTGTGGTGCACATTTTCTCTTTTCATTGATTTTCCCAAATTGTTGCTAAGCTGCTTTAAATGGGCCCAAAGAAAAGGAGCAAGGGAAGTTCTCACCCTGCCCTCCTGTCACCTTCATCAATCACACATTATAGAGTAAACTTTGTGACTTCATACTACCTACTTGATGCACTATATACTATACTATATACACATGTTGGGCATATGGTGATGTACTGTATGAGAAATGTATAGAATACACTGTCTGCTGTGGTTCCTCTATTGTCTTTTTATTGCTTTGACTCCAAATGTTCAATTCTTGAAGATATGCAAGTGTTTAATGTGTTTCTGTGTAACAAACTCACTCACTTTTGCAGGTATTTGGTCAAATAAAAAAAACATTCAATGAGAAGTCTGAGTATCATAGCATAAGTATTTTTAATTCAACCTGAGAGGAGTATGGCTGTCTACATTGCAAAGTGCCTTGAGATTACTTTGTTGTGGATTGGTGCTATATAAATAAACTGAATTGAATTGAAACAATTTATATATAGTACTTTACCATGATGCTTTAACCAGCTGCTGGTGCCAGAGGAAATGTTAGGCGATCACTAAACTTAGCAGAATTCAACCGTTGGACACCACAAATGTCTGTTTTAAGTTTTAATGGTAATTTGTCACATATAAGATTTGTGAGTCTGTACTAATGTGGTAAACAGAATTTGGAGAGGCCAAAATAACTGTGGGGTCACTCCAGGTTTTGTCTCCACAAGCAAAACCAAGCACATAACACCAAGCTTAATTACTGACCCTCCATGCATGACACCTGACTATGCATGTGAAACCTCAGCCCACTCACTCCCTCCCTGTCCAGCTCATCAGTCAGCAGCAATGCCACCTTTGCAGTTTGCTCCAGCTGCTAGGTTAATTAGCCTGTAATGAGCAACTCAAGTGTTTTAGCAGAGGTCTCCAATCATGGTCAAGTAATGGCTAAAACACCAGCTGAAGCACCAGTTTTTGCTTCAAGACAAGCACTATTAAGTGCAAAGGAGCAGCCAAGTCTGCAGGGCAGCCAAGTGTTTAACCCATGGGATGGCCAAAATGAGGCTCATAGGACACATTTAGCCCTATTCAAAACAAATTGGTGTTCAAAATTTTCCACATAATGTTAGTTATTAGAGCAGCTTGTCATCACGTAAATGCTATTTTGAGCCATTGATGCGTTTGTATTCGTCGCATTGCCGCAAACGCCTAACCATGCCGCCATGATGAAAGCAAAGCTGGTCATCACCAACCAAATTCTTTTCCTGAGGGCATAATTCTCCTAAATTGCATTCTGGCACCACCACTAGAGTACTACTTAACAAACTCGCTTCTTAACTGATCATTCACATGAGATATTCTTTCTCTCACCAACAGCAGTTTCAGGCTCCCTGAGCAGTTGCCAGGTGTTTAGGACAGACACTAACACCGGACATTTAAATTAGAAAGTCAAATCTTCTGGACCTGGATGGCCTGTCCCGCGTGTGGGACTGTGTGTTTTACATTTGACAGGAGAAGAGAGAACAAGTCATGTGAGAGTGCAGTCCATTTCCCAGCACTCAGGAAGAGGTGTATGTGTGTGCATAGACTACCCACGGTCATTAGAAGCATTAATCCTGTGTCATTTTTGTTATTTTGACCTCTGAAGTGTTATTTCACTCTATGTTTGTTTTTTCTACAAATAGTCACTGCATCAACAATATGGACTTTTGTTACAGAAAAATAACAATGTGCGCCAAACATGTGCTTTTGTGATAAGTCAAAGCTCATAGTTAGACTGATTTTAAGGAACTCCACTTAGTTCCTTTAGCCTTCCTGCTTTTCTTCTTAGGCCTCTTTTTAAGTTTTCATCTCTCATTTCATTGTAAAGTTGTAAACTAGTTGCACTCAGCTGTGTGTGCATTCATAAATACTGACTCTGTAGGTCTCTGAAGTTATCTGGAAGTTGAGTCATGGCAACTGCACTTACAATAAAGCTACTTGGATGAGTAATGAAATGCTTTGACCCAACAGAAGGAAGTCCATTTGCCTTGACTCATGACTCATGACTCTATATATGTGTTTTGAGTGTTTGTACCTCACTGATGACGCCCACAGCACCATGGATTTTGGACACATGACCCAGTTGAGCAGGGCATCGCTGTCCTACCATCCTCAGTGTTGGCAGAAAGCTGACCAATGAGGAAGGGCTGGCATGTGAAACATCCACAAGTGCATCCAAAAGAGCCTCAGTCAGAGACTGATCACCTAGGTAGCCAATCAATGCAGGTACCTGAGGACTCAACATCTGTATGGATGAAGGGAAATAAACAAACAAATAAACAAAGAGGGCAGAAAATTAAAGCATTATTTATAATTTTAGATAAGAACAATGTTTATGTCATTGTTTGGGTATCAACACTAGCAAACAGAGGCTCCATGTGTTATTAATGAAGGCTGGAGGTGAGAGGAGTGACCTTGGAGCAAGATGAAGAGCCTGGAGACTAATCATAAACAAAAGCTTGAATGTAGGACTGTCTGAACAAACCCAGTGAATGAACAGTTCCTCCTCATTATCTGTACTGGTCAGACCGGACAGCACTGGATCAGACTAACAACCCACCACTGCAGTCTTCCCGCTGCTACTTCATGAGTCACGTGTTTTGAATAATCATGTTAATATCAAACAGTATCTGTTCTTCAGGGAGAAAATCTTCAGTTATGTAATTAAAAAAATTACATGTCATTTCCAGGTTTAATCTTCCCAACCGCATCACTTCCAGTAAGTTAATATTAGCACACAGAAGATCTGGTAAGTGCTGTGATAAATGCAGCTCACAGCAGAAACGTTTTGTGCGTCAGTGTGGGGGGTAGACATCAGACTAAGTCCAGATGGCTGGATTTGATTCTCCAGTGTATTGTTTTACTACCATGTCCTCTGTTAGCTGGAATTTGGTACTTTCCTTCATATTGAACATCAGTAGCTACTCAGGATTATGGGAATTCTTACACAGGAATCCAGTGACTGCCTTCTAACTATGCCAGTGGAATTTTCTACATTTTGATATGATCTATTTACAGGATGTAGCAAATTGGTACAGCAAAAGGTCTGATTAAGCTTGACTCACAGGCATTCTGAGCATCTTAAGTTTATTTTTACTTTTAAATCATGGCCACAGAGACTGATATAGCACAGTGCATTATTTTTAAAAAACCTGTCAGTTCTGAAGAATTGTAAATGCCTCACTATCGTCTCAAGTACAGTATAGTATAGTATAGTACAGTATACGGCATTATATTAATGGAAGGCTGCTCATTTTAGGTATCACTAGGCCATGGCTTTTTGTAACAGTGAGGCTAATGAAGATAGTAAAAAATGTGAAAAACATGAATAAATCTAATTTAGATAGCTGGCAAAATGACAGTTTGGTCAAAGCAGTTACTTTATATAGTCCATCCATCCATTTTCAGAATCGCTTTGTCCCCGTAAAGGTTGTGGATGTGCTGGAGCCTATCCCAGCTAGCATACTGGTGTGAGGTAGGGTACACCCTGGACAGGCCAGTCCATCACAGGGCCACATATAGATAAAGACAACCATTCACACTCTAACTTTTCAATTAACCTGACTACATGTCTTTGGACTGTGGGAGGAAGTCGGAGTGCTCAGAGAGAACCCACGCAAAAACATACAAACTCCACACAGACTGGCCGACCCAGGAACAGAACCCAGGACTGTATATAGTCTGAAATTATAATTTATCCTATTAACACTCACAAGTGGATGTTGCTCAGCGACCATTTGAATGAGTCTGATCAGGTGTTGTTGCTCTGGGGACTCCAACTGTGACATCATCGCAGTAAGGTTGCCAAGGTGACGGTGGACGGTATCTGGTTGTCTGGGGTAAACGGATGGCAACACTCGTAACAGCATGTGGTTACCTGAGAAAGAGATGTTTTCAGCAAACAATAAAATTAAACCACAATCCAAGTATTTTAAATACAAACTTTGTGACAACCAAACTTGCTTTGTGCTCTTTGTAAGCAGGGGAAGTGGAGTGAAAAGTCAAATTTATCACACTGTAAATGTGACACAAGAAATTACATTTTCTCTTCACTGACATTGAAAAATATTTTTCTAGTAAAAACTTATTCACTCTCTGTGAAATTTGTAAAACTGACAGGAGAACAAACAGCACTTAGCTAAAAGGTTGTCACTCGTAGGTAAGGTAACACAGGTAACACTATTCTACTGATTACTCTTCTCATTCAGCCATTCACACACAGACCAACGTCTGAAGTGCCAACATACGCAGTGGATGAGCCAGTGATTGAAACATCAACACCATGATTGGTGGACAACCAACTCTACCTCTAACAAAGTCAGAGTCGAAAAAACTTTATCTGTTGCCTTTCACCAACCATTCACACATTGTGCAATATTCTGTTCATTTATAGTTTATTAATATATACTATGCACACAATGTATCAGAACTGTACTCAAGTTTGAATTCTGTTGGAAATGGTGTTTCTCCTCGATCCCAGGACAAACAACACCAGCAGCTGGCCTCAAAATAAAACAGCACCAAAACTTCACATCTTGACCCCAACACCCCACGCCACCTCGAGCTTTTTACATATGCAGACGGGATGACCACTCCACCTCTCACTATCTCTCCATACAGCCTAAGAGAGAATTAGTACACAGCCCCCACTTTGGTACCTTTTAGCGAGGCAGTGTAATGGCGTAGTAAACTCTTGAATGAGAAGTGTAAAACGGACTTTTACACTCTCCATTCAAGAGTCTTTGACACATCGCAGGTATAATTACAAATTAAATATAAATGAACTTGTAGTAGAGGAAGTGACAACTACTATGGCTGATGGAATATGAGTACTCTCCTGGTAAAAACCATTACAGGGCTATAAGGTGGACAGTTTATGCTTTAAACACCAAAAAATAAACAACACATAGGGAAATGTTTTCACTCCACAAGTAACACATCAAATGTTTTTACATGGGTGTGAAAAGGAGAATAAAGACTGGTGTTACACATGTTGCAGGGTTTTTATCGATTATATATGGTGTTAATAATTGGGGTTGAAGTTAGAAATACTCTTATTCCCTTTCATGAGAGTATTGCTACCACTGCCAGTTGCCAGTTAGCTTTGCTTAAAGAGTGGAAACAGGGAAAACACCAAGCCTGTCTCTGTCTGATAGTGTCTAAATTCAACCAGAACCTGTGAAGCTCACTGATTCAGATGTTATATTTGTTTTTGGTTTTTTTTACCAATATAAAATGTATTGTTTACCTTCAAACAGATCATGCAACATTTTGTTACACTGTTTGTTACAAGAAAGTTGCATTCACTTTAACATTAGTTTAATGACAATGGACATCTATTTTAACAAAACATTGAGCCATTTGTTATAAAATAAATGGTT
>OMLM01016867.1:75263-103137 GCA_900302695.1 Helostoma temminkii | reverse complement strand
CACCAACAGTGAACAGGCAGGAAACTTTGCTCTGGGCACAGGCTGCGATGTGATTAAACATTATAGGGGGCAAAAATGAGGATGTGATCAAAATATTTGAGAATAGTAAATTACAAGCACGTGAATTATAACACAGAAGAAAAAATATATAGTTTCTGCCTGCCAAAGCAAGAAAAGTTGAGAGCAACACCAACAAACACAAAAATGTCAACTCATGAGAGTTAAATACAGTGTGTGCAGGTGTATGAGGAAGAAGAGAGGTCAAAGCCCGGAGGAATACACAGATCATTGCTTCTGACCTGCTGGAATTTTAATTAATGAGGACAACACGCGAGAGGTCATAACATGGTTCAGTTTAAAGAAAATGAAAGGCTTACAAAATAATGCAGCAGATAAGTAAACCCATATGTTAAGTTATATATATATATATACATACACCCTGACTGTTGTAAAAGAACTGTATAGAACAACTGTCCAACAGAGTATAAACAATTTACACTAATACAAAAGAGAAAAGCAGTAAATCATCAAAAGATGATACTGAAACTATAACCAGATGTTTAAAAAATCCATAATAATAACACAGCAGATCAAAAGTTAAGCAAAGGGTCAAAGATCCAAGCTAATAAAATCTTACTCTTAAAAGGTCTTTTTATACTTTGCATACTCCCAGATCCCTTAACATCTTTCATAAACCACAGTTAGACCTAAGCCTAATGTCAGAGGGAGCACAGTGCATGAACCTTCTTAATAATTTATTTTGAACCTGAGGACAGCACCACAACAAATCCTGCAGAGCTCCTGCAGCCATGAATATGTTTGCAGGTACAGTTTGACGTTTAGAGGCTCAAATGCTAATGAGAACCGTGTGCCTGACAAATATTTTCACTCCTGGATTGTTTCCCCCCAGGTTTGTTTTATGCCCCCTTTCTCACGTTTCTCACTACTCTTGTTATCACCCCCTCCTCTCAGCAGATCTTCCCTTTCCTTTTCCTGCCAGGTGACATGATGTTGCTGGGAAAGCAGTAGCCAGACATTTTGGTTTATGATCCAATTGTGCTTTCTTTCACATGTTGTTATCTCTCTCCTAACAACTTGACTTCCCCTGTAACTGCCTTATCAATACCCAGTGCCTCTCTCATTAAATAATAATTGTGATTTTTCTTTTCAATTATGAACTTGAAGTTTCAGCTAAATCTAGAAACTGCTTTCTCTATCTGAAACCATTACTGCCCTGGTATTTATAGTAGTTACAATAAAAGTGTCACACACTTAATCTTCCCTTTTTTTTAAATTCCCTCTCTCCAGCAACAACAACCTCTGTACCCTGCAGTTCTCGAGACCTGAACAAATGGGACAAACTTTTCTCGATGCTGGAAAACAGTCAGATGAGGGAGAACATGCTGCTCCAATATGCTGATGAGATCATCAAGGTGGAGATGGAGTCACTGCGTGGAGAAATGCTCAGGTTGGTTGGACAAAGGGAGGAAAGTATTTATGGTCTCAAAGGGAAGAAATGTGTTTTTATGACGGTTGCATAAATTAAGAGAAAACTTGAGCAACACAGTCACAATATCACATCGAGACAGAAAATCAAACAAACTAAAAGATCAGATCCCTGTTCACTATCTTAGATCCCAATATGACTGATTTCAAAATCAGATTTATCTGTTCACTTTACAGAAACCTAAAATCATGACTTAAATTGTTTTCTATTGGTCCTATTGGTCAGGTTTGTAGCCCAGTATGGTGGCTCCTGTGGGGTTGCAGTGGAGAGTGCGGGAAGAAGGATGTCCTTGCAGATAGAAAGCCACTTCAGAGAAGCTCTGGGGAGCTTCAAATGTCAAACTTCTGCTGGCACTTCTGTTAGCAACTCCAGTAACCTGGAAGTGATGCTACAGCAGCTCCTCTCCACAGCACGAACATCGGCATCCCGGCTTTCCAAGCTGGAAACCAGCTGCTTCACCCGTCCAGGAGCTGGGATGGGGATGAATACAAAGACAGGATTCCAGCTTCGAGAGAGCCGATGGGCTGAGCAGGAGCAGGAGGTCACATCACGAGAAGCGGCTTTAGATGGGGTGCTGGATGAACTACAACGGACAAGAGTGGAGCTGGTGGAGGTGTTGAGGTTACTGAAGAAAAAATCTCTACCTGCAGGTAAGACATCCATCTACTATCATTCTTTGGATTTGTCTTTACCTCTCTTTACATGGCTACAATCTTCTGGTTTTGCTGTGGTCACACATAAAAGAATTAAAGACCCCTCCGATAGGCTGAACTGAACATTTCCACTTCCTCTGTCTGTCATCAGACAAGGCATGTGGTTTCAACTAGTGGAGTTGCTGCTATGATTTACTCTTCATTTCTGAAATAAACAGCAACAAATAAACATGTAAGTATAGAGATTATATGACAAAACGTGGACCAAGAATACTGACATACAACTGTGTCAGTACAACAATCGAATAATAACTTCAAAAAGGTTTGCTCACACAAAAATGATCACACCTTTACACTAAAGTCTAAAGTCTAAAGTCTAAATCTGGTCTACACACACACTTATAGCAAAGGAAGGTGCAATTAACAACACTTCAGGACTCTCACAAAGTAGAACCAGCTGCAAACTATCATGAACACACATCTACTATACCACCAATTGAGAGATAAAGCATCACTGAAAGGAATACAGCACACATACAGCACTGTTTCTGTGTGTTACATCCTGAAAAATCAGACAACTAAATTAGGTTTCACAATGCAGGAGTATGAAAGCGAGCGTTTGTTTGAATGAATAAAAAGGAGAGCTCAACAGGGGAAAAACCTGAAATGAACCAGAACAAACCAATGAACCAGATGACCCAACAGGGGAGGTACTGTATGTGTGTGTGAGTGTGTGTGTGTCTTGGTAGGATAGAGACTCCTCATGATTTGTGATCTCATCACCTGACTGTGAACTGATCTTTGATAGTCTCTCATTCAGCCGGACGTCCATCTCTAATCCTCCTTTTCACACAGAAGAGACTGTGCCATTAAAAAATTACCAGTACTTTACTCTACCCTACAAAGAGCTATTTAATTTTTAAATCTTGGAGTTGCAAAATATGACTATGCTTCAGTGACAGTCACGTCTTCTTGTTGCATAGGTTGTGAGATGGCTCTCCTCTTTCCCCTTCGTTCCCATCGAATCTACACCTCCGTCACACCAGATGTCCCTCTCTCCACCTCCACCTTCACTGTCTGCATGTGGGTGAAGCCGACCACTGTCTCCAACAAAACTGTGCTGTTCTCCTATGGAAACCGGCGAAACCCGCATGAGATCCAGCTGCTGCTAAGCCAAACCTCTGCGTTTTTCACCATCGGAGGAGAAGCTCATCTGGTGGAGGCACGAGGTGTGGTGAACCCAGGGGAGTGGATCCATTTGTGTGGGGCTTGGTCCTCTGAGCAGGGCCTGGCATCCCTGTGGGCAGGTGGGGAAAAGGTGACCTCTACCCCTGGAGTGGCTGAGGGACACGTCTTACCCAGTGGAGGCTCACTCCAGCTGGGGCAGGAAAGAAATGGTTACAGTGAGAGTGGTGGTGTGCCAGGGTTTGAAGCGTTTGATTCCAAGCTGGCATTCGCTGGGAAGATGACAGGGGTGAACATGTGGGACAGAGTGCTGTCAGAGGAGGAGATTTCCCAGCTGGCTTTTCAGGAGGGCCTAGGCTGTGAGCGGAGGGGTAACATGGTGGCTTGGGGCGTGACAGAAATGGTTCCACATGGAGGCGCTCAGTTCATCAACTAACAGACTTCCACTCTTCATGATTTTCATCACAATCATCATCATCAATAGCAATATCTTAATAAGCTTTCATGCTAAAACTGAAGAAACCGACGTGTAACTGCTTTCGTAATCATCATCGTTGACCCTGTAGTTAAGTGTCTGAATTATTATATTGGCATTAAGAGTGTTTCATTCATCTTCATCACTATTATCATGAACACTAATGCTGCAATGAACTCTTCTGGAACTCATTCAAATGAGACAGAAAGCCAATGCTGTGAGAGACTGAATATTTTTCTAACATAGCCTTTTGAAGAGAAGCCATAGCACACACAGCTACTACACTAACGTTAACAAACACACACACACACACACACACACACACACACACACACTGATGTACATTGAGCATAGAAAACATGTATTGTGGCAGGAAATGTGCTGCAAGCATTTACCAAAGATTCAATTAGACTCCAGGAAAGACAAAGAGTTTATTGTTGAAGTGAATGGGTTTTGAGTCAGGGGACTGAGTAATCACCAGACAGACGTGCGGGAGAGTAAAATAAGGGGTCACAGATATTGCAGTAGATAATCTTGTAATTGTAGACTGATGTGTTTTTAGAGTAATCATACATAGATTTGTGGAGAAATGCACAATTACTTTGCTATAAATGCAAAACCCATTCTCCCCTGGCATCTTGCTTTCCTACCTTTGCAGCCTTGTAGGTACAGTTATGAAAAGTGAGTATCATTTCTGCATTACAGCTGAAAACAGAGGTATCATACAAATGCGTTATTGATGTGATGTGAAATGTGCAGTAAAATATGTGATGTATGAAAATACTTGTATTTCTGAAAACTGCTGTACTTGCATTCATTTCAAGCACGGCCAACTACAAACTCTAGAAATAGCTTTGAGTGAAATTATTTTAACTTAGTATTTTATTATCATATGTTTTTTGAATTTGTGAAAGCTTTTGACGCTTTTTATGACCTTACATTTGCAAAACTGTACTCATCAAAGTGTTTACATCAATATGAATTATATAATTCCTGTTCTTTTTGCCTTTGGTTATTTGTCAGTAGTTCTCATTTAATTATACTGTTTTCCTTTTTTGATACTGCATTAGGTTTTTGTCACATCATGTTTTGTCATTTGAGATTGACACTGTTTATTGATCTGGTAACAAAAACTGAGTACAATGTTTACACAGTCCAATCCTTTACAAGTTGTCTTGTATTATACTGTAAATTGCTTTTCTTGTTGTTGCTCTTGTTCAAAAGGTGAAGCTGAATGTATGTTGTACATAAATATATTTTCCACACTTAACATATTTGAATGAATGGATAATGAATTATTAATAAAAACATTCCAGTTATAGTATATGCTGTTGCTTTGACAGACCAAAGTGTTACATTACACTCACACTGAAGTGGTGGTGGAGCTGCCATGCAAGACATTCTTCAATTTCAGATTATTGGTCTTGTTAAGGAAATCAGATAATGCTGGAAAGGAAAATGAAGAAGGATGAAGCTTTCTGGATGGAAGGCGAAACGTGATCAAGAACCAAGAAACCGAGAAACGAGTTCAGTTGCTACTTAACAGAACCTTTGGGATAAAAAGAAACTAGTTTGTGTTACACTGTCCAACCATATCAGAATGCAAATCTTCATACTGGGAGGCGATTTACATCACTTATAAATTTGGGGATAACTGTGCAAATATTCTGACAGAATTTAAAGTTAAACTGTTTACATGGAAAGTGCCACAAAGAGTAGTGGTAAAAATAAAAACAAGAGCTAGAGAGAGAAATTCAGCTGCTTTCTCACCTCGATGCAGGTGGCCAAAACCTGAGCAAAGAGGGTGTGAAGGTCAAGTTACAGAAAATGCCGGGCACTGCTCCTCAATTCCAGTGTCAGAACAGTTGGCTTGCTCAGAGGCGTCTCGGTAGTTCCAAATAGCATTTAAACCATGCTGCTAAAAAAGATGCACCTAAAAATGCATGGTGGACACTCAAAGTACGCAACTATGTTTAAGCTTGAAGTATGACAACTTAATCTATACTTTTTCACTGGAAGTTCATGCTTTTCAAACCCAACAGCTATCTGCATAAGGCAGAGAAGTAAATTTTGTGCACATTCCAAAATGCAGTGAAGTAGAAAACTAAAAACTACTAAAGTTTGTTTATACAGCTGTAAATAATGTAACAGAAAAAAGTCCAAATTCTCAAACGAGCAAAGGGATTACAATGACTTGAAACAGAGATTATAATGAACAGTACATAATGCACAATATAAATTCAAGATGCCACAAAGACACCTTCATAAACTATGTATAATTCGTTACTAATTAAAATGCTCTGACAGTTTTTTGTAGAGAAACAGTATGCCAGTTTGCTGCTCACATATGCTTACAGTTTACAGTGGCACATCCTCTTATGGGGCCATTAGTGAAATATAACAGGTTTCTCTTGCAGCCTTAACCGCTGCCTAGTCTCCAGCTGTGACAAGTTGCGAAATGGAAATATCTCCCATCTTCCCTTCTTGTCCTTTCTTCTGGTAGTGTTAAAAAAAGAGTGCGGTAGCGACATGTGTTTCACAGCAGGGGAACCAAAGACACGTGACATATTCTAAACTTTAGTGTTACGTTAAGATCAGGTTTTACCTTCAGAAAGAGAAACCACTAAATTTCTGTGGGGCCAAAGCAACGCCATATGTTGTGTGTGTGTCTGTGTGTGTGTGTGTGTCTGTGTGTGTGTGTGTGTGTGTGACGTCTGATAAGTCCTGCTGTGGATCACTGTAGCAGTCTATAAAACCTTCACACTGTATCCTGCTGATGGCTTCCTGTAACTAGTAAACACACATAGAGTGCATGTCCTCATAAAACTCCCTATACACTAAACTAAGAGAAATTACACAAATACAGCAAAGCACTATATACAGCGCAAGTGACTTGTCTATAAAATGTGTAAAACTTGCGTATGGCTTAGGCCTCAGTGAAAAATGTCCAGTGTAAACACATACATATGCACAGTCCATCCATCCCCCTAGTTCATGTAACCAACCCATCATGTTCTGATCATCAACATCACACAAACACCATTACGTCAGCTTTGAACAGAGGACTGCTGGGAAAAAGGAGATGTCATCTGTCTTGCCTCTATGAGCTACACGTGTGTTTATGTGTGTGTGTGTGTGTGTGTGTACACTTTGGCTTGCTTACGTGTCTTATGTTTATCTCTTACTGTGTTTATGTTGAAGTTTCTGAGACCAGTAGAGAAGTAGAAGTTTTTTATAAAGGCAACATAAGGGTGAAACATTCAGGGCAGACGAGCTTCAGCAGTGAGATTCAGGAAAACTAGAACTGCCTAGGCTGCATTCAAATCTGCCCAAGAAAACAGAAATCTGAGCTTGACATACTGAAGCCTGCAAGATGGTTGTGTTCACTTCCATCTTTATTCAAAAATATGTGTGTTCTTCACCTTCTGTCAAGTTGGATCACAGCTACTCAAACCTTTAGTGAATATTTGCATAAAACTAACTATTTTTCCCATATTTTTCTTTTTCTCCCCCTTTTTTTCACCATTAATTCTGTTATTTTCTCTCAACTTCTCTCTGAATTCACAAACAAGGCCAGGTTGCTGTGCAAATGTTTCCATAATTGCCCCTTAGTGTGATATTATGTGACAACTTTTGAGGTGTTATATGTCTATTTGAACGACATTTCAGGGTCAGTGTTTTGAAATGTTACGACTACATTTCCCCTGAGCGGCTGAAATTCTGGAATTTGATACATGTATGTGGACTGAATAGTATAAATCTTAAATGAAACACATTGTAATGGCACACTCATACATCCTGTGTGGAACCTCTTTAATTCCATCAACTTAACTGAGTTTGAATCAGTGGTTGAACACTGAATGCTTAGTAATATGTAAGTATATGGCAGCAGCGCAAATATGCAGTGTCCAAAGTTGTTATTTTACCCTTAATCAGTCAGAGCTGCACAAAGAAAAAACTGTAGAGTTAAACATCAGCATGTTAAAATAAATATTAACTATAGATAGAAAAAATGTGTAGCTTATGTGAGTTTGTCCATTAGCCAGGTAATGCTTTAGAAGCCAATTGGTAGAAAATAAAAGAAAACAAAATGTCAATGTGCTATGCAACTTTAAAATGAATTAAAAACTTGCTTAGGTGAACATGTTCTTAAAAGTGAGGAAACTTCTTAAAAAAATTGCTAAGTATGTTTACATTAACCTTTCTCACCAATATACGTGGTGTGTATTGGCATATATATTTCTGTTTTGTTCATAAAAAAAATTGCAATTTTTCAATGTTTTATATCATCCTCATGTGCATTACACAAGCAGAAATCTTGACAAAGTAGCATTACAGACCTTTGGCTGTTTGCTACAGTTATGAGGGAAATATTGTGCTCTTTACTCATCTACATTTATCTGACAGGTTTGGTTACTTTGCCTAACTCGCCTAACGTTACCTAAATGACAAAAAATCAACAAATGAAAAAGTATATATCCATTTCTCCACACTGCTCTGTGAGAGTCCTAAGTTTTCTCTTTGGTCATTTTCCTTTTACCTGCTTACTGTCCCTGGCTCTACTGGAGGTGGCAGTGAGGCGATGCTGGTGGCTCATTTAGTGATTGCACAGCAGATTGCATGGTGAAAATGGCTGTGACGACATTGTAAATGGTATGTGAGGCCCTTAAATCAAGCACTGCCCCTGCCAGATTTACTTAGGATTGCATCTTCTCTTTACATTACAAGATCACCGAACCACCAAAATCAAAACTTTTTTTGGAAGAAATTACCTCCATGAGACACTGTGTACACAATAGACAGATAACCCAAAAACCTAATGCCTCCAGTACAGAATTATAAAAAAAACAAGGTGCTGGGGTTTTAATGCGTCTGATGTTATAATTTAGCATTTCTGGAGAGAAATATTTCAGTGAACATTTACCAGCCGATGAACTGCATCTCAGTGCGCTCCCAAAATCACTGTTAAGCCATGTTGACTCAGTAACTAAGTGTAAAATTGTCTTTTTAGTCTCATGCATCAGAAAACACCTAATTTCTTTTTTTCCTTTGGCAGGGACCACTTGGTATTTCAAATTTCACCTACAGTTTTATGAATCAAAGGTGTGAAGTATCTTCCAACTATCCGACACTTTAAGCCCCAAAACTGGCAAAACTTCACTTGTAAATGAACCAGACAGCAGAGAGCTAAGCTGTTTCATGTGCTGGGCTGCTGGCTGGTGAACATGTGCTCACTGGGAGCATCATCACGGTGGGTGCTTCACTCTTGTGCAGCCTGAGGTGATTAGTTACACGTGCTTGTGTGTGTGTGTGTGTGCGTGTGTGTGTGTGTGTGTTGTTCAAGATGTTTCCCTATGTTGATTTATAGAGAAAACACTCCAGCACATGCAAATGTATATTCAAACAACATGCAACTGATTATTTTAACAGAAATTAAACCCTATTAACTGACCTCTACAGCAAACCCCTTGTATTAATGGAGTATGGCATTTGTGTGGCTATCTTTGGAAAGTGAAAAAATGTTGTCCTCTAAAGAGCTCGTTGAGGTTTAAAGCTTGGTTTTAGATTTAAAGTCAGAATTAGGTTTAGCTTAGTGTTACAGTTAGCTATTTAGTTGTGATGATCCTGCAGTCGTGTGTATGGTATGTTGTGTGCTCACAACAATAGATATACATCACTCTCTCTGTGACAAAGGCCTGAAAGATAAACAGATTTCCACCAGGCAGCACTGATGATAAAGCTTAAAGAAACACACTGCACTTCTTTAACCACTGACCAGATGTCAGCCTTCTCTGATCTTAAAGGGGCAATAACTAATGTCAGATGGATTTCATTGAACCAAAACTAAGATTACAGCCACAACTTTGCTTGTCCCCATCTCGTCCTATTTCTGCAACGATTTCACTCATATAAATTCATGACATATACCTCGATGGCCGGCCTCCTATAGCTACCGTTAGCTGTTAGCTGAAAAGTGGCAGTGCCTTTGTATAGCAGAACTGCTGCAACGTAATAAGCTAATTCAGATATATGCACAGCAACCCTGAATATGTCTAGACCCGAGTGAGCTTTATTCATAACACAAATGTCCAAGTCAGATGGTCCAAATCTTACCCAGACCTTATCCTGCGTGCCCCCCAGTGTAAAGTCCAGTTGATTTCAGCCTGTTCTCCAGTGGGTCGCACACACGCCCCCTTCCCGCAATAAGACAAAGCAAGATTCTCCAGTCCCCCAACTGTGCACGATGTCTGTACCTACTTCTTCCGACACAGAGTTTAGTTATAATGTGAAGTGACAATAGTGAAAGTTTCATGACCAATGACTCAGAGTTTATACAGAAGTCTAATGTTGTAGAACTAAATTGAAAAAAATGTTTACGAAGCACACAAACACACAAGCAATAGATTTGTAACAGCTGCTACTTGGCATCATTATCATCATCCTCATTGAGCTGGTAGCCATTATAACGGTAATCGCTATGCTTCATGGTAGGATAAGACTGTGGTTCAGTACTACAATTAATGAGGGCATCTCTACTTCCCTTTTCCACTGCTAACAGACATCACATGAGAGAATATAGAGAGAGCACTATTTCTACAAGCCAAATCCATGTATCAACAATCCACAACTAAATAAATACACATATAGTAGTGTTAGAGGAGTATTTATGTTCATTCTTGAAAAACAAGTTTTCCTGTAAAGCTTTTTCCCACAAATACTATGTACAGAAAGGAGAGGGGAGGAGAGGAGAGGGGAGGAATTGAATCAGAACTGTGAAATGCTACAGCACTGGGACAAACACAGAATAATTTAAACCACATTTATAAACAAAAAACAATAAACTCTCCCCTTTTATCATCTGCATAAAGTTTAAAATACATTAATGTGTGCTTGTAAGATAATTTGTATGGATTGTTTGCACATGTGCACAAATATTCATAATTGTTCACTTATTTGATTTTGCAAAGGAACATGTGTTTGTCCTACCTCCCAACACACTGAGTGTTATGGCCTCTGTGTGTTCAGATAGCAGATCAGCCTTAGCAATAGCAGCCAGGGAGAGATAACTGGACATGTTCCTGCTTAGTTCCCTATTCCCTGTCTGGAGGAACCTCACTGCTACCGGGACGGCCAGCACCATGACCGAAGGACAACTGTAGTTCTGCAGATTCAAAACAGAAAAGAGTTGGCATTCACAGCAAGAAGCATATAGAGGGAAAGGCAGTAAATGGACATTTCCAAAGGACTAAAACCTGCTTAAAGTATAACCAAAAGGAAACGTTTTTTAAAATATATGTTCAGACACTGGAGTAAAGCAAAACACGTGTGCAGACATAGAGTATTACGGTGTTTTGCAAGTGTATTCTCTGTATTCTCGTTGGTTTTGAAAAACAAAGATGAACACAAACCACTTTTTTATAAGGAAAATAATCAAGAACAATAAATACTCTTCTTAATAGGAGCTAAGAGATCAGCATGATCTGAACACTAAACCCACTGGACAGTGTGCACCAAAAATATTCTCACTAACATGCATCAGTCATGCATCAAACAGATGTTTCAAACAAGCAGAAGGAGTAGCACTTTAATCAAACAGCAAAAAGTGTGGAGAGTGTGTTGCATTTGAGGATGCAGACATATGCATGAGTTCCAATGAAGCAGGAGGAAGGAGATTTGAAATACACTAGCACCCTCAACTGGACACACAGATACCAAGTATGCTTGGACGTGTGTGTGTGTGTGTGTGTGTGGGTGTGGGTGTAGGTGTGTGTGTATGTGTGAGGCAAAGACAGAAGAAGGAAACAAGCCAAAGAAGATTGTGGCTGATTAACATGACGTCTACTTTTGATATTTTAGAGGCCTGAAAAACCACCTGTCCCTGTCATACCTCTATCCTGCCACATGATGTCAGTGTAGACAATATATACACAAAACCAATCCAAACACTGTTGATCCATCCAAATAACATTTGTATGATAGACACTAATTTTATTCTACATATTCATTCATCTTCTATACCGCTTAGTCCCCACAGGGGTCACGGGAGTGCTGGAGCCTATCCCAGCCAGCTTACGGGCGAGAGGCGGGGTTTATTCTACATATGTGCTTTTAATTAGTATTTTAAATGTATTTAATTGTTTGGTTTGGTTATGTGGGATGCTTTTAATTACTGTATTATTCCTTACCAATGTAAACACTAAAGAAAATGAGGCGCACTAAATACACAACAGCGCTCAAAGCTGTTCCACATGTACGGATGTACAGATTGCCTCTCTTTCCTCTTCCAGAAGTGTCACTTTAATGTGAAGCACAGCACAGATAAAAGAGTACACATGAAAAAAAAGGCTCCATTGGATGCTCCCAAGGGAGAAATTTGTGTGCATATATGTCTGTGTGTGTTGCAGACAAGCAGTGTGCTGACGAGAACCTTCTTCCAGCAGTTGCTTATTTCTCTCTTCATCTCTGTGGGAGTTTCAGTGGAAGGCTAAGATGAGTGTATTTACCACTGATGACTGCTGGAGTTAGGACATCAGAGCCAGCAGCTGCTGTCAGAGATTTTAGTCTCACCTCTACTTGTGTGAATGTGCATGCCTTTCAGTGCACCTTAATGAGGCTGTTTCCACAAGTATCAGCCTCATTATTGTGGTATTAAGCGCATTCCCATTCCCATAGCAAACAGAGAGAGAGACAGAGAGATGGTGAAGGAAAAAGTCCCTCTGCTTTTAAGGCTTTTAGCTGTGGAGGTCTGATGGGCAATATAAGAAAGACTGAGATTAACATTTTGAAGCCCCATGGCAGTGATTACATAAAGCATATCTGCTACCCAAGGCAAAAATCATATTTTGGACATGGTTTGTGATGTTCATTGCACTGTTCATTTTGTGCCCAGATATTACTTATTATTGTATACTCACAACCTAATATTGTCTTTTTTACTGTTTACTGTTTAAAAAAAAAAAAAACCTATTGAGAATATCTGAATGTTTCCTCCACCAGTGGTCAACACACATGTCTGTGGTGTACGCTCAACCTGCTTATGTCTATCACTGCACCTAGCAAACAACTGCAATGTATTTTTTATACAAATGAACTGAATTCACCGATGTCTCACATTATAATGAGTGAGTGAGCTGGAGAAAGCTTTTTTTTCATTGACGCAAGGAAAAAAAGATGATGTTATTAAAAGGTTTAAAAACTGAGTGCTCACAAATGTCCTGGTGTCACAAGGTGTGTGTACAGGTATGTTCTGTATGTGCAGCTCATGCTTAAGGAAAAACTAATAGAGAAGTACATTTCTCTGGAATACAACAAAATAAAAGAATTACTTGTGTGTGTTCAGCAGTATGTGTGTGTGTGTGTACCTGCAGGATACAGCTGGTGATGTCAGAGGCTATCTTGGCATGCGGTGTGTCCTCTGTGTTTTCACCTTGGGGGGTGAGGTTATGTTCCAGACATGACTCCCATAGCCCCACCAGCGCTGTGCTGTGCCGCTCGATAGAGCCTGTCTCCCTTATAGCCGTGGTGATGCGCGTTATGCAAATCTCCACCACCGCCTGGTCATTGTCATTGGTCAAGTAGTCCTGCCAGCCAGTAGACAGTAATAAGATGCAAAATTAAGGACACAACCACAGATTAAGGACAAACGTACGATTATAAATAACTCATCAAAACTGAACATTTGCTCAGAAATATTTTGTGTGATATACCGGTGAGCAGGAGATGGCCTTGATGTGGTCCAGAGCCTGAGACAGACAGTCTTCTATCTCTGCATCCTCCAGAGAAAACAAATCCCCTGCTCTGGACAGGTCCCTCTGGCGTAGCACCTGGCTGAACAGCTGGTGCATCCTGGTTCTAGTTTAGGCCTGCTTTCAGACCAGTTTTAATTGAGAATGAATATGTGCCTGACATAATGGTCACTGAATGGTAATTGAATATGAATAATGAATAATGTTTTTCTCTTGGCTTCAAGGGATCATTCAGACAGCATCCAGAGGCATCTACATCATGATCCCAAAGGGGATCTAAAATGATGTCTAAATGAGATTAACTTGATAGAACATTTCAGGCACTATGGCGTTTGGGGTCCTGTGAACACACTCTACCTTGTGAAATGACAATGAGAAATACTAGAGAATATTACTAATATTGTAAAAACAATTAATTGTATGAATTTGATTCTCTTCAGCGCTGTCCAGGATCAGGTAGGCTGGACGAGAGTGGGAACAGTTTGGTCCAGTGTGAGTCTGCCTGAGGCCTGTTACCATGGAGACCAGGCATATTCTGGAGAATGAAGTCTTTCTACAGCAGAGTCCTGAAGGAGAGAGGACAGGAAAAGTGGGAGAGGAAGACTTTATATTCAAAATAAGTAATATTTTGTCAAGAAACAGACTGCGACTGTGAAAATCAGTTTCTGAGCCAGTTTTTAAATGGTTTGGTGTCAAGAAAATAGAAACCAAGTTACATATATAGATTTAATTATAAATTAAAAAACAAGTTGGTGTGCTAATATATCTTATGTTTTACATTTACATTTAGTAATGATGCTTTTATCCAAAGAGATAAATGAGGTACAAAGCAACCTAAAATGCTCAGAGAGAAAAGTCAGAGAGAAAATATAAATGTCTAGAGAACAAATGTTTCATTTTTGTGAGACCCAAGAGCCAAGAGCCATACACAGGATTTTTACAGGGACTTTTATAAATCGCCCAAAGATTGATAGTGTTATCCCGTTCCCAGCATTTATGCTATGCTATGCAGCAACTGTAAGTTAATATGTGATTATGTGAACTCAATGATTCCTTGATAATGTGTGACGCATCTGCTGCAAACCCATGCAGATCAGTGAAAGTACGCACACAGGAATCTGTGGCCGCAGCTTCCAGGTTATGGGTGTTTATTTAAACTGCCCAGCCTCTGTGACATTTTAAGTGGGAACAACATTGGATAAAATCACACTATTTGGTCCAGTGCATGAAATTATGGTCTAAAATCTAATATGGCAAATATCTAAACAGCCTTTTAAGTTGCATCATTATATTTTAACTGTGCTTTTAGTAATCATTGCTAGTATTATTAATAATAGAAATAAACATAACAGACAGCCCTTTACTATTAACTCATAGGAGTTAATAGTAAAAGAGTTAGAGCTGTGGGGTTTCATGTGTAAGATGTTAACCATTTACCTGCTGTATCGCTGTTTCTCTCAGCCGCAATTAAACATTGAAACATTAACACTCTGAGAGGCACCGGAAGGGCGGGGGATCACACAAACACACACTCTATGTATGCTTGCTCCTTAAAGTGTGTTATACTCCTGCCTTAACACATATGTCCTCCCCCAAATGCAACTGCACAATGTCGATATCTCTCTCTTTAAAGTTTTAAATTCACTGTCTGATGAGGTTTTAATTATTATTAACCAATCCCTGCTACTGTGTGTTTTCCCTTGTTAAGCCTGTCCTTAAATAAAGATGAAATTCTCCCACACTTGGCAGCTATAGACAATTTCCAATATTCCATTTTAAGTTATATTTTAGAGACAATATTTTATATACGCAATAAATGGGTATTTATTTACACACTACCAGTCAACAATTGACACAACTTGTGAGTCAGTGCTTTTTCTTTATTTTTGTTATTTTCATTTTGTAGATAAGATAATATAAGACTTGTTGTACAGTCTAATGGCAGCTGGCACAAAAGACCGCCTGAAGTGTTTTGTCTTTCTTTTTGGTGGAATCAGTCTGCGGCTGAATGAGCTTCCCATCTGCCACAGTTCATCATAAAGTGGGTGAGATGGATTGTCCAGGACAGCACTGAACTTGTCCACCATCCTCCTCTCCGCCATGACCTCCAGACTGTCCAGTTCCAGTCCTACTACAGATTTTACCTTCTTGTTCAGCTTGTTCAGTCTGTTACCCTCATCAGCCCTGATGCCACCTCCTGATCATACAACAGCAAAGAACAGAGCCGTGCTACTATAGACTGATAGAACATTTTCAGTAGCTTTTTGCACACGTCAAAGGAACAAAGTCTCCAGGGGAGGAACAGTCTGCTCTGTCCATTCTTGTAGAGGGCATCTGTGTTGTTTGACCAGTCCAGTTTGTTGTTGATGTGGACTCCAAGATATTTGTATGAGTCCACTATCTCTACATCCTCTTCCAGGATACTGGGAGGGACTGGGGTTTTTCTGCTCTTTCTGAAATCCACCACTTTGGTTTTACTTATGTTAAGCTTTAAGCAGTTACTTCTGCACCACTCAACAAAGCTCTCTATCTCTGGCTCCTCACTGTTATTGTTCTGATGCAGCCAACAACTGAGAAGTCATCAGAGAATTTTTGTAGGTGGCAGGTTCCACAGTGCTGTCCTGCCTTCAGGTGGGAGTATGCTCTGTGCAATAGGAAAATGACAGCAACCTCCACTCCGATGTGTGCCTGATATGCAAACTGAAGGGGGTCCAGGTGGTCTGACACCTGCAACCTGAGGAACCAGTCTCTGAAATGTCTTTATGACATGTGATGTTAGGGCCACAGGTGCAAAGTATCCACCTTTTGCATTGGTGACAGTGTTCCACTTATGAGACAGTCACCTGGAATGGTTTTCCAATAATCCTGAAGGAGCTCCCAGACCTGTTGGCTGCTCAGTGTCCAGTTCAGCTCATCCCAAACTATCTCAACTGGATTTAGATCGTGATCAGAAGAGAACACATCACACATTAGTTTTAAAGTCATCACACTCTCATCCTCTGGCACAAGTCTATAATTGTTACAAACTGCAGAACAAATGAATGATGAGGCAGCTTTTATGCTCTGAGAAACTGGAACAGCCTGCCTGAGGATCTGAGGACTACTGTAAATATAGTTATAGTCGCAGACTCATTCCACCAAAAAACAAGACAGAACACTTCAGGCAGACTGTACAACAAGTCTTATATTATCTTATCTTTTCTGCAAAATGAAAATAACAAAAATAAAGAAAAAGCACTGAATCAGAAGAAGTGTCAAATGTTTGACTGGTAGAACAGCTTACCTGAGGATCTGAGTACTACTGTACATATTGTTTCAAACACAAATCAACCCTGTTAGACTGTTTAGCAATTATAATTTATATAATAATTTTATTCCATTGATTTATTTTGAAATATATTTGGGATAACCATCACCTGGATGACTGAGAATCTTCACAGACATTGTTCTCACACCATTACTGTGAAAATCTACATTGGAACAGTCCCAACCTATACCAAAGCAGACACAAAACACAAAGCAGAGCACTTGGGAGACAACTATCTGTCCTGCCGAGCCTGTGACAGCCACGGAAACCTGCCCATTGCCAGGATACCACATCAGGAATTCCTAGTGGTCCAAGCCAGGTCTCTGGGACCAAAACAACAAAACAACCATAAACAGCAAACAGGTTTATCTGTCACACACAGAACAGAAATGCGCACACAACTATTATCCTCATTGTATCCTCATTGCAACAATCAGAGCTATTTCTGGGCATGACTGGAGATATATTTAAAAATGTGTGGTTTTGATTCTGATGTTATGTGTGTATAACAATGAAAATGGTACTATTCTTAACTGATTATTTATTTTGCCATTTTATTGCATAAGGTTGTTTCAGTTAATACATGTTTTTGTTTCCCACTTTTAAAGTATTTTGCGTAGGTCATGTTAGTGTATAGGTGTGTGTGCTCACACACTATACATTTGAATTTTGTTTCAATTTATGGTTTTGTAGAAACACAAATAAAGACTGTCACCCTGTTTGGATGTTATCAAGCTAATAAATGTAAATTCAAAATTACTGAATTTTTGTATATAAATTGTCAAATGTAAACCGACTATATTGTTTATAAATATGTCAAGAAGCATATAAAAACATTTTAAAAATTAAGAGGAAAATGATAGAGTGTGAGGACCAGAAGGCAAAATATAAAGAGTTACGGAGAGGACCAGAGAGAGAGTAAATACAGGAAAAAAACATAAACAAACACATACAGTCGAAGGGGAGAAATGAAATAGAGACACAGACACAGAATTAGAGAGAGAGGAAGTTGGATAATGTTTCTGCATCGTGCATTCCCAGTGTAACCTGCAGACAACTCACATACTGAGCTTCCATTATTCCACCTGAATGATCCACCAACACACACACACACACACACACAGATAAAATATTAAACTATACAGTATAGTACACTATATCTATAGACACACATGCCATCTCTCATTACTACAACTGTTGTGTTTATATGCTGTATCATTTCTTTCTCTCTCTATCTGACAGTTCAGTGTGTGTGTGTGTCTGTGTGTGTGTGTGTGTCTGTGTGTGTGTCTGTGTGTCTGTGTGTGTGTGTGTGTCTGTGTGTGTGTGTGTGTGTGTGTGTGTGAGAAACTAGAGAAAAAAATAGGCCTGAGGAATTTCAGTTCTTAAACAACGAGCTAGTTACTATTAATCACCCGGCTACGGCTCAACAAACTCAGGAATGCAGCCTTTAAACGTGGGAGCATACACCTAACAGCGAATGACTTCCAGCTTGTTTTCACCTGCATGTGGTGACACACACTTTAATATAAATCTTTGAAAACAAACTGAGCAGCATATTTGACCTGTGGTTTTCCTCCTAATTTTGTTGGTATGTTGTCTGTCACACTTCTGCAAATAGTTTGACATCATAGATTCCTCCAGTAAAATTCAGTTGAATCTAAAGCGCTTTAAGGCACCCACGTGCTGGAGGAGAGCTGTGAGTGGGCCACAGGGCGAGGGGTGTCTGGGTGTGCAGGCTGGGGGGCCGGTGAGAGGTTTAGGGGCTGTGTGAGGACAATGTGACCGAAGGGCCTCCCTTTCTGTTCCACCATTGCCACTACTATCTTCACTCAGCGCTCTGAGAGAGAGAGAGAGAGAGAGACAGAGGGGGAGAAAACACTGGCTCTTTTGTATGACCTATAAGACAGACCACCCCTCCCTCCCCCTTCTCTCTCTCTCTCTCTCTCTCCGTTCAGTCGGCCCTGTCCTTCTGTGTAATGTGTACCTGCTCGGCCTGCAAGACTCACACAAATACTTTAGAAAGGAGCTGGGTAAAAAAGGGAAAGACAGACAGGACTACAGGAGAAAAAAGCACTGCATGTGAACATTTTTTTTCTTTCTTTCTTTCTTCCTTCTTTTCTTTTTCTCTTATTTATGCACATAATTATTATGCTGATTTGAGAGTTAGGAGAAAGGAAGAAGGAAGGAGAGACAGTTTAAAGAAGAGACAGCCTGAATCCTGCCAAGAAGCTGCTTTACAAATAATCTGAAGTTCCTCATCTGACATCAGTGAGAACCTGATAAATACAGTACACCATTCTCCACTCAGTGTACTGTGTGTTTTGTGCTTTTGTCATCTTTGTGTTTCTGTTTCTGATAATCTGCAAACAAAAAGCAAGTGTTTAACAATGGCACTAAAGTAAGCTGTTTGTTTGCAAGATGTTATGTCCTGCATGCTGTATGTGTTTTGATGTTAAACATTTACTGTATGGTACTTGTTGCAGACTGTCAACATGAAAGTCAATCATATCCAAAAGTTCCACCCAAAACCACAAATGTGAACATCATGTTGGTGAGGACCACAAATGTTCCAAAAAACCAAAAACCTTTCACAGCATAGTTCCTGACCAGAGTGACTGTACCATGTCTACAACCACAGTGCTACGATAACGTACTTCTTGAAAAGCCAGAACTGTGGATATGCATGTACAGGTTCAGCTGGTCTGCTCATATGTATGGTAATCATATGGGCCTGAGCTAATCTTATTACACATGAAGCCATCCCAGTGCAATATTAACCAAATATGACTTGATGTCTTGGTCCTTAAATAATCTTCTAAATAATCTTAATCTTTTTCTGAGCAAAAATCTACCATCCATATAAACAGTGCAAATAAAGTCTGGTTAAATCTGTGAATTGTGAGTAGTTATTCCCAGGCCACTTGGTTATGTAACTGTTGCCATGAATTTCATGAATAAATAAGCTAAAGAAGTCACAAATAAGAGACTCCCTGAAGACTCATTCTACCTCACACAGCTAACTTAAGACTTGAAAGATAGACCCCCGAGGTTTTTCATGTGAACATATTGTGCCGACTGTATTGTATTCTGCATTTATGTGGAAGAAAGGGAAAGTTCTCCATTATTTATATCCTGCAGTTATGCAGCTGAGGAGCAACAATTGGGAATTACAGTATGACAGGAGCTGTAGAAAACAGCTACTGTAAAACACACTGAAGCCACTCACAGATGACAGAATGGGAAATACGGAAAGACAGAAAGAGAAAACAGAAAACATGAGCGAAAGGCACAAGAGTGAACATCTCTCTTTCACTTGAGTGCAGTCACTATGACCTGATAAGAGAAAGCAGAACCAGACCACAGGGACACTTAATGTGACACTTATGGATGTCATGCTGCCTAATACAGAATGAACAGATGTCTGCAGATAAGTAGCAAGTAAAGGAATTAAAACTAGTTCAAATAGACACAGACAGTTCATGTGCAGCATTTTGTCCTTCATAATGTACACATTTTCACTCCAATCTTAACATGTCTATGCTAAGACCAATTACTGTTTTAACAATCAACAGGAAATATACCCATAAGTAGTTTGATAATGGTTTAAGCCAATTTGTTGTCGCAGCTTCTGGATTTTGAGGCTTCTCTGTTCATTTGGACATAAAACTATCATGATTTAATCTTAATTGTATGATTATGAAATAAAAGAAATATGATTTTTCAGTCCAAGGCGATGGCGCTGTACACTCCTTGTTTTGTCCAATGAAAAGCCAAAGATTTAAGTAAATATACCAGAGAGAAGCAGCCAATTCTCACTATTGACAAGCAGGTCAACAAATGTTTTGCACAGATGCTGATACATTCAATTTGTTTATGAAATAATTAATTTCAGCTGTGTTTTTGTTTTTTATTATTTATTTAAATCAGGTGCTATGATAGAGAATAAAAGTTAAAGTATTTTTTTTCTAAGAGGAATACAGCAGTGTTACCATGACAATTTAAACTTTCAGCTTTAGCGCAGACTAGCCATACAAAAATATCTTCTGGGAGCCACAGTGAAACTAATTCCAGTTCCAGACAGTAACAAAAGATCACGGCAAATACGAAGATCTACTTTTAACAGAAGGCCTCCACAGACCAATAAAAACCGACTTCATTCCTTTTTTTCATGTTGTGTTTGTGGTCATAAGTGTGAATGTAAATATGTGTTTAAGTAACAGTCTTCTCAGGCGTAACTGTGTCAAGTGGCAGAGATTTCAGTCGAAAGGGTGGAAGGGGGGTTTTCTGTTGGCTTTGCTGCTCTATGGGGCTCATAACTACAGAGAAGATTTCTATAGCTGAGAGCAAAGAGCTGGCTGGAATAGCGCATTACCACCACAGTCAGCCAACTAACATTCACGCACATTTTCTTAACTATTCATTATTCATTACTCCCTGCTGCCTTCCGCAGCCCAAATCCGGAATCTTGTGCTGAGAGCTGAATGGAAATATGTTGTGGTTTCAGTGTACGTGTGTGACCCAACAGTAAAGCTTTAAAGGAATAAGCTCACCGCACAAAATATTAGGACCTCATTCTTAATAGCAGCTGCTTTCCAATACCCTCAATGCATGTTTAACAGGTTTCTAAGTTTAGAAATCATCTGCCATCATCACAATGAAATGCAAAGATGCCAATAAATAAATAAAACTTCATAAAACCCAATAAAGCCATCCAGCAAAGCTAATGGGTCCTCATTCCAAGATAACACATGAAACCACATCACATCATAAATCAAATTAAAGACTTGAAATCCAATGTAAAGTGCATGATGTATGATCTAAATGACGCACTAAAACACAATGACATTACACACCGGCCTTTGTAGAAACAGCTAATTAAAGATTGTGGCCTGGAATGTGTCCATTTGTCTGTCCTGCCCTGCAATAAGCTGACAGCTTCCATGAACACAGTGGATTTGGCAGGAAAATAAATAAAAACATGAATAAATAAATGAATTATGTGCTGCTATTTGAATAAAACAGACGATGGTTTTATGTATACACAGCAACATCTGTCAGTCAGAAGTCTGTGACCTTGAGGAGTCCACCCTCTTTGTGTTCACCAGCAGGGACGAAGCACCAGAGCGTCCCGATCATTGCAAGAATCTATGCACACACTAAATGTGAGTAATGCCACTGAACTTGCCTTTCAAGCTCTCACAGCACATTCCACTGTATTACACCGAAACACTGGCACCGTGAGAGCGACGGGGGGAGAGAAAAGAGAGAGAGAGAGAGAAGTGAGGCAAGAGTAATTTAAGTAAGTCTGAGACACCAAAATACCACAAAACAGACTATTTACCATGATGTGTCCATCTGACTTATTCAGTTTATGTCTATGAGTAGAGCCTGCTGAAACGCGCTATAATTAAGTTAAGCCAATGTTACCTTCAGTGCTTATTGGCAAAAGACAACGATAACGCCTCTCCAATCCACCTGCACGCTAACCTGAGTTTCCTATTTAAATTCCGCTGTAGAAGGTTTTTCATGTGCAGCTATGGGAAACCGCGGCACATCAGCGCTGTGACCGCCGATGTCGCCTCATCCAGTCAACTTTCCCGACATCACGGGATGTGAGCAGCATTCATGTTTCCTCAGGCAACGCGTTTTGACTCTAGTCATGCAACAAGAAAACGCAAAGCCGATTCAGTTCCTGGCCGACGTCGGGCAGCTTACCTGCTCCGTGGATGATGTCCTGAATGTGGAGATCGTCCGGTGCCTTCAAACCTCGATCTACAGCAGCACATAGCTACACAAATCATCCGCGCACAGCTTCAAGTCCTCCCACGGAGGCTCCCAAGGCTTATCCATCCACGTTGGTCACCGTTGGAGGGCGCGCCATCGTGCGGCAGAGGAAGGCGCGGCGCAACAGGTGGATGGAAGGAGAAACAGGTAGCTCACCCCTGGGAATATAGTTTGTGAACAACATAACATTTGTTACTTAACAAAGCAGCACGAACTAACATATATGTTGTACCCTATGGAGCCCATATCCTAAATGAACACCACTCAACTGTTTTGTTTTGACCTGACCTTCAGGCAGCACTGCAGGTTTCCACTGTGCAGCATCAGACTGTTACCTTGAGTTGGTTTATCTGAGCGTTACCTTATGTTTTTAGTTTAATAGCTTTGGTTATAACCTAATTATCTGGAGTGTTTGCAAGGACTTCTTAAAGGCAACATGCAAAGACCTTGGAGAAGAATAGATGAGTGGCAGCATTACAGATATAAACTATTTTCTGTGAACAGTCCATGTATTTTTTAAACAAATGTACAATAATTTGTTTTTAGTTTTAGTTTGTGGTATAGTCTAGTTAGTGTTACTATCATAAATACATGTATTTATGTATACATTCATGACTTGTCCATGTGATCAGTAGGTGGTGATATTTCCACAGGCATCATCCATCGGAAGTAAAGTTGGAAAATATGTTTGTGCCGTTTCCGGTCATGGCAGGTACTATGCCTTCAAAATAAAAGCGTAGCATTTGTCTCCTGTAGGAGCCATTAGTTCGTTTCCAGACCATGTAGACAGTTTTACAGGATGTTGTCTACTTTTTTCATTTTCGGTTTACTTTAACCATATATGGCTCCATTGTCCTTCAAATATAATCCTTCACACCTCTACACTACAGCTATAGGCTATATGCGTGTATGGCACATTTTAGTTGTAGAGGCATTAATATTATTATAATTCCTGGCAAATTAATCACGATATAGGTTTCTTATTATCCATTTGCCTATCATTACTGTGTCCCAAAAAATATTTTTCTGACATTATTTTGAAAATTCTGCCAGCGTGTTGCTGTTCCGGGTTTTACTTCTGCTTCACCACAGATGTACGATAACATCTGAAGCTAATCTGTATTATTTTAAAGGATTATATTGCCTAGAGGAACGACTATTATGTGGGAAAAGTTTACACACACACACAAACAGTATGCTACGAGTATATTTCCTAAGGTGAGGAGCATATTTTTCCACATTTAGCCATCTTTGTGTGCTAGCATCTCTTTCTCAAGTCTGTCAGAATGTTCCTAAACAATGACATGATGCAAATTTAGCTAAATTTGCTTGCTATTAATCATTTTTTTTAATGAAGAGAGTCTAATTAAGATCACAACGCAAATATGTAAGGATTTCCAGAAATGCGTGCACATTCTGCTAATCACTGTGTTGCAGGTTTGGGTTTTGTTGCCAAAATAAACGCCCAGTAATTTAGGATTTGGAAGCGGTAGCAGCAAGACAGCAGATCCTGCAGCTACGGAGCGGGCAGCAGAGCCACTGTCTTCCCATGGCCACAGCGCGTTTCCCGGGGAACACTGTGGACGTGGCAGCCGCCAACTGGACCGCTCCAGCTCCGCTGTGCGTCAACGGGACGCGGTGGATCCTTTACCTGCTGGAGGAGTGTGTGGACAATGTGTGGGAGTACTGCAGCGTGGTGATAGGACTCATATCCATGTTCTGTTTTCTGCTCTCCACTTTGCCGTAAGCAGTTATGATTGTGATGACCACCCTGAATAAATATGTAAAGTGACAGTAAAGTAATATCTATCTATCTCTGTCTATCTAGCCAGGTCTGGGAAGCCTATCGTAATGGTAAAGTAGAGGAGGCCATGTCTTTTGGCTTCCTCTTCTTCCTCTTCAGTGGAGACTTGACCAGCTTTGCGGGCTGCTACCTCACCAGCCAGCTACCTATTCAGGTACACACATACGGTGCAACCTATCCTGGCCAATTTGCATCTGTCAGTGGTTTTATATCGTGTAAGTCTGTATGAAGTCTGACACCTCTGCTTGTACTCTGCTACATGCAGAAGTACCACGTCATACTCTTTGCTGAAGTTGATGTGCCAACGTACAAGTGTTGTACAAGTACTTCACTAACAAACTAATCCATCATAATACATCCTCACTTATTAGTTCATTATATTTTGCATTAAGATTCTGCATCTGAAAAAAGTAACTATTGTAATGTGTAATAATGTATTGTGAAATAGAATATTTTCTCTGTGTTGTAGTACGCTAACAGAAAAAGTAATAAAAATTGGAGAATCTCTGGGAAAGTATTTCCAACGTGTACTAAAATACATAGTAGATGTACTTAATTAGTACTACCTCTGTGCTACACAAATGTGACCAGTTAGTCACAGAAGATAAGATCACATTTTGTTGGTTTTCTCTGTCTCTCAGGTAGTCACAGTGGTGTTCTACATTTTCACAGACCTGATCCTCATCTCTCAATTTCTCTACTACAAGATAAAGAACAGCTCCAGCAGAAGTAAGCCCTGATATTATCTTTTCTCACGAGACCTTGTGAGTGCTGCCTTTTCTTTGTGACACAACCACATCATGACTCTTCAAACGAATGAAAAACATAACTACAGGGGAAGGAAGTACTGTTGTTGGCTAATGAATTAACTTGTTTGTAAACTGCACAATAGGCTGCAAGACACTGCAAGTTTAGTCATGATAAAACTTGAAAAATGTCACAATATACACAGTATATATTTGTTAAGTATATGTGTTCCACAGTTGTTGGCACCTCTATGAAATAACCTTAGCAAAATATTTTGAAAGTATATTACCACTGATTTTTAAATTTTGTTTTAGTACAACTGGGTGACTGGGGACAGGAAATTGACATCCTGTTTCACAGGGATATAAATATGACTCCCTTAGTCAGTCATCACAATAGGTAACACCAAAGAACATAGTTGTAAAAGGTTATTGAGCTTCACAGAATGGGGAGTGGCTATAAGAGAAAACACTGAAAATACCAATTTCCTCCATTAGGGCACTAATTAAGAAACTTCAGTCAACTGGAAGTGTTATGAATCAGCCTGGAAGAGGACGTGTCTGTATCTTGTCTCAATGCACTGTCACAAGGATGTCTGAAGTGGCCAGAAAATCTCAAAGCATCACAGCTGGAGAACTGCAGAAGTCAGAAAGTCTCCAAAACTATAAACTGACGTCACCTACATCACCAACAAATTGTATTTAAGGGTTTCAAAAAAAGCCTGTATTCTCATCTATTCTCTGCCAGACACTACTGGAACTTCAAATGAGATCGGTTTCTATGGTCAGATGAAACCAAATAGAGCTTTTTGGCAATAAACACCAGAGGTGAAAGGTAGCCATATGGAACCTCATTCCCACAGTTAAATATGGTGGTTGGCCTTTAATGTTTTGGGGCTGTTTTACTGCCAGAGGATCTGGGCATCTTGTTAGGATGGCGTGGCATCATGGACTCAAATATCAACACATATAAAATGAACACCTGATTGCCTCTGCGTCTGAAACCTTAAAATGGGCCGTGGTTGGATCTTCCAGCAGGACAGTGATCCAAAACCAAAACCAAACTAACTAACAAACAAAATCAACACAGACTACAAAATAAAGGTCTACCTCTGTCCATCCCAGTCTCCTGACTTGAATCCCTGTGGGGTGAACTGAAGAGGAGAGTGCACAGCGTGGAAATCTGAAAGATTTAGACAGAGCCAGTATGGAAGAATTGTCATGTATTCTCCAACCTCATCAGTCATTATAGGAGAAGACGCAGCATAAAATTTTGACTAAAAGGGTGTCTATGGTCTAATGGATTGTATATGTCGACTGAAACAACAAGAACTGGTTTGGGATCATATGGAAACACCACAAACAGTTTGTTCAACATTTTTTTAAGAGCAAGCTGTTCTGCTCAGTACCTTAGTCTTTGAATAAATAATCTTTAACAAGATTATTTTAGATAATGTGTTTTAAAACATTATCATTCTGGGCTTTTCAAACACAACACACAGTAACATACTTGTTATATGCTACAGCTGAATTAAATTTTTTGCAAATAGTTAGAAATATATCTGTGTTTGCTTGTTGTCAATGTCAATGTCTTTGCTTTGTGTCCTCTAGAAAGCCCTGTATTGAAGTGGGTGTGCTTCATGTGGTGTGGTGCTGCTACATTAGTCCTCTGGACTTTACCCAAGCTCATCATGGACAACAGTGCAACTTTAGACACTCGGGTACACAGACTGTATGTATTGTACTTCAAATATTTGGGTCCATGTGTGCAAGGGATTCTCGTAAACCAGATTGTTTTTTTTCTGCAGAATCCAACTACCTCCAGATCAGTGGAAATCTCTGGCTATATATGTGGATACTTGGCGTCCATTTTCTACCTCAGCTCCCGTTTCCCCCAACTCTATAAAAACGTAAGTAACAGTTTGTGTGTTTCATTGAGTTGGTTGTTTGTAGTTTGCTTACATGGTTTGTGTGTGAGCAAGAATCCCATCCTGAGAGACATGGAAAACCTACTTCATGTCATGTAGTTGTAAACTGGGACCGGGTGTGTTTGTTTATTCAAAATATGCGTCTAAATAAGAACCAGACATTAAAGACAATGGTGGTGTTGTGCTGAAGAAACACTGTGGCTCAATGCAGCTTTTAATCACCAGAGGGAATCGTCTCACCATGCTGCCAGTGTCAGGGAAACTTCTGGGCACACACAAACATGCACACTTACACACATACACACTCCTTGCATGTTGAAACGTGTTCATATTTTTCAGCAGCACTTTCTCCATATCACTTCTATTGCCAAGTTACTCATACAGTCTGATGAAACAATAAAAAAAATCATAAACAACTAGTACCATTAGAATAATAATTATTATGGTCTGCTTAGTATTTTAATGACAAACACTTGCTGGTTTAATTTTACTTCTTAGCTCCAGCCCAGGCTTTAATCAACATGTAAACAACATTTCAATATTTCATAGTGAGTATTTCATGTTGAGCTCAGCAGCTACAAAACATCATTAAACTAATGCATTAACCAAGTGCAGCTAAAATGTAAACGTTTTCTACAAGTAACCACTTGTACTGGCACGAGGTGATGAACTCAGTCTGTGTATTTCAGAAAAAAATGACAGAACAAATAAAGTAATTTGTGTTAATAATATTAAT
>OMLM01016867.1:23068-35078 GCA_900302695.1 Helostoma temminkii | reverse complement strand
CTACCCATAAAATGTTGAAAATAAGCATGAGAACTGATCAGCAGAGACCCAATAAAAACCGGTGGGAAGGCACAGCTGTGTTTTACTACTGGCTGCCAGAGTAGATCTAGCAAAACCTAACATAATACTACATGGCTTAACACAGACTGTCACAGTACTGCTAATATTGCATGACATTAACAAAACAGACTTTAAAATGTACTGCTAAATCAAACAGGCAGACCAGAGGAGCATGTGTAAGTGAAGAGAATTTTATCAGCACTGAGGAGCCTTTCCTGGGAATATGATTCCAAATATGAACATTTAGATTAGAACTAAGAATAACATTTAAAATAACCTCAGAGCTGGAATTTAAGGGCTCCAGTCAAAAGACACCAGCAGTACACATCTGATCCTTACCATAGTAGAAGTCTCCCTGTTGGTACATCATGAGCGTCTGGACTTCGGAGCCATCGTCTTTGCTGAAGGAGAAGGTTCTAGTGTTTTCTGGCCTGAACTGATTTTTCCACGAGCCTCTGAAGTACACAGCGTTTACCAGGGTCAGTCGGGTCACGCTGCTGAAGTCCTCGGCTGATAGCAGCTCACGGATCTTACCTGGAGGGAATGATTTGTACCATGTAGTATGATCTAAATTAGTTTTCCTTAGCCTAAGGACAACATCTGCCACGATGCAGACTAAGCTGTACTCAAGCATGAAGAAAGAGATTTGTGCAGCTGAGACTCGGAAATGTATTCAGAAAATGTTGTTTTTGTACAAAGTGATGCAATTCTTAATAATTATAGTATTTATATCATTCCCCTCCTTTTATTTTCCTCCCTTCCTCCTTTTTTACTCACTCTCTGTATGATTTTCCACCCAGCTGTTGATTTGCTCAGCCACTGCTGCTGATTCTGTGAAGTCTACTGTTTCCACATCAGCCTGGAAGTACTTCCTCATCAGATGCAGGAACTCAGGGTTGAAGGTGACACCTTCCTGCAGGTAGAGGCTGTTGGCAAATCGGATCACGTACTGGGTGTCGTCGTCCGACAGAGCTGATGTCAGGTTCTGAAGCAAAGAGAACTCCACACCTGGAGACAGACGGAAAAAATGTTTCTATCACCTTCGCTGTGCTACAAGGTGGTTTTTAATATTTAATTAATTCTCAGTCCATCTAGTGTTTTTAGTTAAACACCAATGCAGATAAATGACTTATACATAAAAGTAAGCATGTCCATTTTATCACAAATAATTAATTTATATTTTATAACTCTTCATAACAGCTAATATTCAAATAAAGGCACAGACAGAAATCTCAGTGACATTTAACCTGCATTCATCTTTTTTATTCAGCTGTCCTTTTACCGCTGTACCTATTTCACTTTTATAAAGAACCTCATTTTACAAAGTTATATAGTATGTGTTACTTTAAAACCATCTGGTGGTTATAATGTTTGACTTCTTGAACTGTTACAGTACAATACTAACCAATCACGATACAGCTTTTCCTGTTTGCCACTTAACCCTTGGCATATTTCTGCAAATTGAACTTAACTGGATGCAACAGTGTGAATTAATGTATGTGTACAGGAAGTGTTTGTCCAGGCTGTGTATGCTTGTGTGTACAGTGTATGAGGCAGAGACATTATGACCTTTACTCCTTACTATGGGTCAAGTTCCAAAAACATTAGAGCCTATATTTCCTGCAATATAAATGTAGGTTTCCTGTTAAACAATTTACAACTTACATTGAAATCAGACAACACTGTAATGATCGTAGACATCTATATAAGACAAATACAACTTTTTTTTACAGGCCAACTATACTTTATTACTATATACTTTCCACTTTTACATTCTGGATGCAACTCCTCTTACTTCACTCACTATGGATGCTCATGCTGATGAACCTGTATTTATGAATGTGTCTGTCTGACCTGGCAGCAGGTGGCTGAATCCTACAGCCTGTCGTATCTCTTCCAGCGAAGCCCCCTTAGCTCCCAGCTCCACCATACCCAGAGCTACAGCAACGCTCAGCGGGGAGAAGATGATGTTATCCTGACCCCCCGTTGCCTTCAGCTGGTGGTACAGTCTGACCGAGAACTCTGATGTAGTGTCCTCGGGAATGTCCGCCGCCCAGCAACCGTAGCCCGGCAACAGGATGGAAAGGAGGAGAAGGAGCGGGGACAAAACGTCCAGGATCAACATCGCAGCACAGGCCACAGGTAGCTGAGTAAAACACGACGATGGTAAAAAAAAGTGAAATGTCATAAAAGAGGGCAGGAAAGAGAGGAAAAAGAGAAGATCGGATGTGAATGGATGAGTAAATATGTTGGAGGACAGAAAGAAAGAGTTAGGGAGCAGGGAATAAGAGAGAGATGAAGGTGAGATGGGTAGCCAGACAGGTGTGAAAGGAAGGAACAAATGAAGATGGGGGAAAGATAAGATTAAAGTGAGAAAATTATTTGGGGATAGGACAAAACCAAAAGTAGAGAGAGGAGGGTTGCAGAGGTGAGGAAGTGAGAGACAGAGAGATAAAGGTAGAGTTTATTGCGTAAGGGAAAAAATAGATGAAGGCGTGAGGATTTTGGGATGGAGAGAGACAGAGATGAAAGTAGACAGAGCAGTGATATGGGAGGATGAAAAGAGAGCAGAGGCCCAGAGAGAGAGAGAGAGACAGAAACCATCTGTTAGTTGATCATTCTGCCAAAAAAGAATGCACCAATAAAATATAGCAGAAATGAACTTCTAAATGCAAACAGAACTTTATATAAAGACACTGTTAAATACTAACCCAGGACTTAAAACTATTTGTGTACAGTATGAGAAATAGGAGACACAATGAAACAGAGAGGACGAGCAGCATGATAGCATATAAACAACAAGAATGTGCAGTAACTACAGCAGTGCTGCTGACAGCAGTCGGTATTGCTGTTCAGAGAACATCTGCTAAATGAGCTCATACATATTTCATGGCCATTTTTATCATCTTGAGTTAAATCAGCATCTTTACTTCAAAATCTGCTTTGTGTGTGTGTGTGTGTGTGTGTGTGTGTGTGCGTGTGTGTTCGAGCGAGCTAGTTTCTGTC
This sequence comes from Helostoma temminkii, assembly GCA_900302695.1. Classification (NCBI taxonomy): domain Eukaryota; kingdom Metazoa; phylum Chordata; class Actinopteri; order Anabantiformes; family Helostomatidae; genus Helostoma; species Helostoma temminkii. The sequence goes on along the minus strand of OMLM01016867.1, from coordinate 32,012 downwards.
TCTCCGTACAGAATGACTGATTAGGACTTCCTCCCATCTTCCATCCTTCCCCTTATCTTTCATACGACCGTAGTTCTTGCTTTCTTTTTCATTTCCCTCTCATCCATATGCTATCTGTCATCACCAATGTCCTCCTCCCTCCTCCTCCCTGCCTTGTCTCTACTTTTCTACTCTTAATATACCTTTTAAAATGACAAGGAACATACACACACTGCACTACCTCTGCAGAACTGTTGTTGTCATGCAATGGAGGGTATGGGGTATTGCATAAAGATAGCAAGTACACAGTGAGAGTCAGACTTGTTTTGTTGTTTTTCTCTCCTGTAGTGTCATTATTTGTATAAAGGATTCAATTAGCAGGCCCATGCAGAGCTGGAATTTGCTGGCTGCAACTGTATGTGTGTGGTGGCAGGTGACTGTGGTGACAATGTACCTGAGTGTCAACAACATGAACAAAGGACAGCAGCCAGAAAATTAGTGCCCTAGCCTGTTTTGTATTGTCCTTTCCTCCGCTGTGCTCTGGCATGTAACAATCAACTTACCTCTCCCAGAATGAACCAGGCCAACCTGGGGAATACATCAGTTTTAAACATATTTTTTGTTGTACTCTCCATAGATCCCATGAAAAGACTGTATCCCAGAACGAAGTGATCTCACTAATAGTTATTGGCTATTGCTTATTCCTTGGGGGTTTGCCTTATTGTGAGAATTGCTGACAATAACATAAATAGATTACTGTCATCCTTACATTTGAAGCACTTTACCTGATTGTAAAGCGGAGTAGACCAACACTGCTTTCATTTTACAACGAACTGCAGCTACGTTTTAAGCTTTTAAATTATTTCATGAACACCACACCGAAACACGTCCCGTTCCACTTTATGTTCTTCTAAACTGACAGTTAAGATCTCATCCTGTTTTTTGTCCATGTATGAATATTCTGACAAACTGCTTTTGATAGCACTGGCCTGCTGCATCTGCTTGAATCAGCGAATAGGAATTTATTTCAGTTTATACTGTTTTTGCTTTGGATGAACACACATTTGCACATTGTTCTTAATGTACCCAAATATGTACAGTTATGTGAAAATTAATTTTTTGTGTAAAAATATAATATAAATCATCTGATCATAACAGGTCTTAGTATTAAGCGAACACAACCTCAGACAAACAACAACATATAACTCTTTTCACTGTGCCACTATTTATTTAACAAAAAGGTCAATTTACAACATTGCTTCAGTTCATTGAGGGTTTTTTCCATTACTTAAGCTCAGCTCTCTTAAGTCAGTGACTGCAAGGTGCCCAGGTCCAGTGGCTGCAAAATAAGCCCAAATAATCACTCCTCCACGACTGTGCTTGTAAGTAGGTATGAAGTGTTTCTGCTAAATGTTGTGATTAGTTTTTGCCAAACATGGCACTGGGCATTAAGGCCAGACAACTCTACTTTAGTCTCATTTGTTCATAGGACTTTGCATTTACCTAATATTATATTATATTTTATATATATATATATATATATATATAGCAGGTACAAAATAACAAATCAATTACTTACTGCTGTTTGAGTAAATAATAGAAATAATTTAGACTTTTGAATACATTAAGTTATATATGTGTAAGTTTTTCTTAAAACATTTCAGCTTTGATTTTGATAAATGTTTTTTAGCTGAGAGCTAGCGACAGCGTACGGGTGTCAGGAAATTTTGAAAGATTATCTAATACATTATTGTTTTGAAGTCAGGACATCAAAACAGAATAACATCAGTGTTATTGTTCAGTATATCCATTCATCATGTTTCGAAAGCATAAAGGGAATCAGAGTAAGACGATCTGAAGCTGTTTGGTTGAAATACCGATCATACAGTATATCAAGTTACAGTGCAGTTAACTAGTTCATGGCCAACAGGAATAAAAATTGTGGTTAGCTTTATTGCATTAATGAAGTGCACCTTTGATAGATTTGAACTGAAAAATACACTGACTATAATATATATTTTCTGTCATGTGTTCACCTGCTCTCAGATGTTGTGCTATGAGTCAGACATTGAAGAAAGAGAGCAAGAGAAATCCAGAGAGAGCAAGAAAGGCTGAAGGGAAGGGAGGGGGCGGCTGGCCGAGATGTAAATGGAGGTAATGTTCCTGACCTTCTGAGCTGTGGGAGCTGAACTTTTCTGAGACAGGCGGTCTTGTTTTCTGTTAGGAAAGACCCAGCCATGCAGTTAAGCCAGGGAAAGTAGTGCGGACCATCACTGTGTGTGCACCTGTGTGTGTCTGTGTGCAAGTGTGCATGCGTGAGTGGATAATAACACCATGGGTGGCTGGCTTTTACTTGTAATGGTGACACCATTCTGACCTTTTGAGTTGTGGCACACTGTCTGCAAGAGGATCCCTCACTTTGCCAGTTTGGCCATTGATGACTATGAACCCACTTTGGCTCCAACCTGAATATGTAGGAAAATCTCTCATGGTTTAAGTTACAAGAGTTTAATCCTGACAACTTGATTAATTCCATGCAATTAAACTCACTGGCCTTTAAAAGCAGACATTAATCTCCCTGTGTAATCCTAATTCTAAGACAGAATTGACATTTTGACAATTAAAACATGACGTCACCCAAATCCACAGCACGTATGTTAATCCTTACTGCCATTTAAACCCAACACCTTGAGACGGCATGCTTCAGAGGCCAGGGGAATTTATTAAACATGAACATGCTCATTCATGGTTCGCAGTCACAGGTTCACACATACACACATATACTCTGAAGTACACATTTCCAAATGCACCTCCAAGTCAAGGTTTCCAAGGCAACAGCGAGTGATGGAAGTTTTTCATTTTGTCAAGATGACAGAGAGAATTTTTGCCCTTAAAAGATTTGTTCTTTGCACACACAGAGATAAACTCTCTTTCCATTCCCTTTTTAACTTAATGAACTCTCTGACACTGTGGAGTACAAACACTCACACACTCTCCAGACACATGCAGTGCACTGATGATACTCAGTAAAACTGCAAAAACAATGCAAGCCTTCTACTCTTCCTCTTTCCTTTGGAAATGATCACTATGGAGCAGTAGCAGTCCCTCAACATTTTTTCAATCTCCAGCTCAAATCCAGCTTTGACTCTTTTTCCAAACTGCTGAGGCTCATGGGCGCTTTGAGTGTGAATTCTGTAAAAATGCCAATATCCCATTTAATTCATGCCTATCCCTGTGGGAATAAACTGTAGAAAATTATGTTTTATCATCAGCTTTGGCCCTGAAGACCTTGGAAATTATGCAATGGGTGCACGGCATGATTTCACCATGAATATGTCTAACTTATGTAACAGGCTTTTCGATACAGAGATAATGGAGTGTGATTATCTTTCATGAGTGAGTTTTCCTCTGAGGCGTCACTGTGGCCACTTTCTACATAGTGTTCTGGTCTTGAACTGCATAAAATGCAAATGCATCAGTCACAGGCACTATCGCAGTGAAAACAAACAAACCTATATGAAACCCACATTATTAATCCCTCAAATCTCTCAGATTTCTCAATTTCACTGTTTATTTAGACACCTGTCTCTCGATGATCTATCTGATATGTATATACATATATATTATTGTGAAACATAATATGAATCCAATTGCTCAATCAGTTGTCCATTCTGCTTATGCCCTTTATTTTAATATACTGTAGCACCCAGGCAACAGCAGCTAAAAGCCAAAGAGATTTAGGGTTTTAAATAATCAAGCAAATTCAATCAGTTCAGTCAAAATGGTTTAACTGCATTACAAATGTGTTGATGCATGAGCCCAACATTTCACACCACAATCATCTTCATTGCCTAGTCAGCCACTGACGTGATTTACCTGTCTGGAGCAAGTAAAGCACTCAGGAGGGAATAAACCTATTGTGCAGTTGAAAGCTGTGGTTCCACTACAGTATTATTTTTCTTTGATGGCAGAATCACAGTCAATTTCACTTTTGTGTAATTATAAGTAAACAATAATTATTACTAGTTATTTGATTTAATCAATTAACTCGCACTTCAATCTATTTTTAAGGCCTGATATTTTATCATAACTCTGTAGAGGTCTATTATCTATACACTATTTTACACTGTGCATTGTTTTGACAAAATCCTCTGAAGTTTAACATCTTCAAAAGCAGTACGCCCCCCCAAAGCAACAACTGCTGCTTCACAAGATTATTTCTATTTTAACCAACAATGTACAATGTATTTTATCAGGTCTTTGAAGCTGGTTCTGAATACTAATGTTGAATGTCTTCAGTGAATTACTTTCTAATTAAACTGTAAATCTGAGAATAAAATGTAACATCAAATAGTAACAGTAAACTAGGGCATCTGTCCCGAGTCGACATTAGTTTCAATACTGGCTGCTGTAATTTTGCTGTGTGTGGATGGTGAAACTTAATGTTGTTGCTAGTGTTACATTAAGAAGCCTTTTACACTGGACTTTTTTCACAACAGACATTTTGTTGTACTTATAGTGCCCCACTAAGACATGGAAGTGTGACAAAGAACCCACATGCACAATACCAGGATACCGAACATGAAGCAGCAAAATTAATTTCAGCCATTGTCAATTAAATTATTTATGTGTGATGTCCTACTGTCAAAATGTTCCCTGTGAATAAATAAATAAATAAATGTACTGCTGTGACCAGCTGTCAACAGTGCTATTTAGAGAAATAAAAAAAGTGAGGCTAAATACAGATAATCTGCTATCAGTGGTTCTCGCTACTGTGCATCATCTGCTATATAATTCACATCACAAAGCTTTATCACAGTTATTAACATTTCTGATATTCCACTGGTAAAGTAAAAACTGTTACAACTTCAGTATTAACTGAATTAACTGAATTTCCTCAAGCATACGGTAAAATGTAAATTAATATTTTTGTTAATTAGGAAAGCATCACAAGATATTGGTTCTATAAAATATCGGTGGAGAGAAAACACTGAGGTCAGGCAAATTAAATTATACTTGTATGACAGAATGTATTAATATCTTTCTAGATTTCAACAATGATGGCACACTCCTCTGGGTCAGATTGCCGTTGCTGCAGTAGTTTATTTTTATAACTTTCAAAAACAACCACTTCATCAGAACAAAGCACTGATACTGGACACTGTCGAGCACCTGAAGGCACCTATTTATCATGCTTAAACCAAACATCAGTGACTGCTAGGAAACTACCAACAGGTGAGATTTGCTGTGTCTGTGATTAACAAATACAGTAAAAAGAAATCTTGAGGATATATTTAATTACAGGTTGAAATTCTCTGTATATGTGCATCTCTGCATCTCTCTCATTGTAAACGTCCATGTATGTTCATTGCAGTTGCATCCAATGAACCCATATGTCTGTATTTACGACTATTGTACTTTTGAAATTTACCCTTGCAATTTACATTCAGTCCAGTGACAGATACAATTACAGCTCAGCTGCAGCTCAGTACCTTAGCTCCATTCACCCCCTTGTTTGAAAATGACATAATGTGCTATGCAACCTGTCTGAAGTCCCAGGATGCTCACTGTACACTCCACAGAGGGCAAACAGAGGTTAACAGCCCTTTATTAATGACTGCTAACAGAGTCACCCACACTGAGAGACACGCAGGGAGAGATAAAGAGGTATAAGGACAGTTATACATACTGAGAAAGAAAAAAGACGAGCAGCGGCACAACCTGACAAAAGAAGAATGATGTAGTAAGAAAACTAGCAAAAGACAGGAAGACACAAATAAAGACAGAGACAGAGAGACAGTGACAGGAAAAGCACAGAAGAGCAGAATAGAGGCAGCTTCCATGCAGATACCAGATTTGACTCTGAGCCAATGATATCTAACGACCCCCTGCGTAACACGGCAAGATGGTTGACTGCTCCCCACACTCTGCCAAGACACATTCAACACTGTCTCTTTTCTGTCTCTATATCAGAAAAACACACAAATACACTACCAGCTACAGCGCTGTGGGAACACAGTTAGGAGGTCTGGGCTGTAATTGGATCGGCCTCTATTTGGGGTCAGTGGTAAAAGTGAAAAGACTAGAGGCTTTTTCAAATGGACTAAAGACCAGGGAGACACCAGAGCAGAAGAAGGGTCATTATCAACTACTCCTGTGAGGGAAATGTGTGTGAGTGTTTGGGGAGGGTAGGGGGTAACAGTGGTTAAGGGAGACTCACACAAAGTAGGTGATGCTGAATAAGACATTAGTTGAAGAGGCTTAGATGGAGACAGCAGGAGGACGGCAGAGTGATATATACAGTTAGTTTTTATGATTTTGCCTTTGTACCCCACCACAACAGATATGATAAATAATAAAACAATCAAGTTGTGATTGAAGTGTAGTTACAGCGTGAAGAGGTTTCACAAAAATATGGCATTTACTGTCTAGGAATTGCAGCCATTTTAAAGAGAGTACCTCCATTTTCAGTATTTGGGCAATTGACTGACAAGATGTTCACTTCTTCAAGATAAATGAAGAAAATAAAGGTCTGGAGTGGATATCAGGTCCTGAGTTGGCATTTGGCAGCTATTTGACTGGAACTACTAATATGAAATCCAAAAAGTTCTCAATGCAAGTTTAGTTGCAGATGAAACCAAGATTAACTTGTACCAGAATGATGCTACACTGTCTGGTCACATTCAGCCAAATACTACAAAACTGACATCATAAAATCACAAAATCTGTGTTTATGACTTTATGACACTAATAATAGGGGTGTTTAAATTGCTTCCAAGCTGAAATGCGATTAATTTGCCTTTTTTGAATGTGGAGCATTCGTTAGCACATAAATAGTTAGACATAAATCATATACATATAAACATATAAATCTATTCAACCACTGATCTTCTCATCTTACCTACTTTGCACTGAGCCCAATTTGAAGAATTTTGAGTTGAGTTTTGTAGAGAAATGAAATATCACTTGCAAGAACAAAGTACTGTTTAAAAATGATTGTTTTCAAATGTTAAGAGTTAATCTAACACCGTCATCCAAATGGTTACATTTATAATATTGACCATTCACTGTTATGAAATTTATTTAAATCTTTAAATAATTTCTACTCTTTTGTTTTTCTCTCTCTCTCTCTCTCTCTCTCTGTCTCCCGAATGTAACTCCTGACCTCTTTCTCTGTGCCCTCTCATCTTCCTATCTGGCCACATTTAAACTGATCCCCTGTGTCTTCGCAGCAGCTGAACGTACAGCGGACGAACCTGCTGCCTCAGAGAGAACTCTATGTGCAAGTGATGTCCCTCCGTGAGAGAAGTTATTTAGAAAGTGAGGAGGAAATCATGTAAAAAGAAAAACAGATGAATCTCCCCCATGTTTTCAATCATATGCTGTAGATTATTATGTAGTTTGAAGTGCCACAGTACTTTTCAATGTGTAATTGGTTTTTAGAAATTCCACTTCAGAAAGAAAAATAAGCAGTTTTTCATGATGGCTGCTAGCCTTTTGTTCTTTTTTTAGCAAATTCACATTCAGTAACCATGGGCATAAACATATTCAGGACAAAGAATTTGATTTTTTTTCACTGCTCACATTGCAGCACATTAGCAGAATTAACAGAAAATATATGATATCTAGTCAAGAATACAGAACATGTCCCACAGCAGAACACAACAGGAACACGTCAACACAGCTGCACACATGAGCACAGAGATTTGACAGATTATGTTACAGCAAGACACTCGGCGTATTCAAGTCCAGACAGTTAGGTCTCCCTTCCTCACTTGTTTTGTTTCACTAGGCTGATTTGAAAGACATTTAATTATTGAAATGCAATTACTGCAGAGCTCGGCGGGAATAGGCAGAACACACAGACACACACACACACACACACAAGCACTCACAATGTAGGAAGCCATGGGGAGGAAACAGCGAGCTATATATCAGCAGAGATTAGCCAGTGATTCAGATGCATATGGGATTTATACATTAGGATTATGACTGATTGGGTTACAGTGTTTCTGAAAACAGAGGCTAAAACTAAAGGCCTAAGTGAGGATTTAGGAAGTCATTAGTTACAGCGATAAAGAGATCACAGGCGGGTTGAAAAAATTAGATGGATTGTTCATTATTTATTATTTAATATGACCAATAACATATTAAAAAACTATTTCTGACATTAGATAAACTGGGAAAATATACTCCTGGGTCATGGATTCATGAAGTGTAGTGCAAAATGATCTCCACACTAAGACATTAATCAATTATTTAATTAATCAAAAGGCAACCTACTAGTGATTTTTCATATGTTCTTATGTATTTGCACTTTTCATCGCATTTAGGGTATTTTTTACCGGAATGTTCAACATATTTTTTCCATTTTCTGTCCTTCCTGTAGCCTGGCATTATGGCTGTGCATTGGCAATAATCTGGCAAAATGTTGTATATCATGATGCAGGTGTTAAGATTCAATAAATTGCAAAATGTTGCTATATTGCAAGCAAGGTGCTATTTTTTTTAAATTTAATTTTAGGAAAACTGTCGCAGTATAAATAATATACCACCATATGCATTAAGAGTTTTTTATAAAGTTGTCTGTTTTCAGAACATTTATCTAACACAGCACAAAATGAATCATTGACTGTCACAAATATTTGCAGGTAAACTGTTCATTTAAATTGATACCGTACAATATTCAATGTTTTGGATATTTTCTTACACCTCTACCTGGCATGGCATCACTGTAACAGGTGCCATGACATACATCTAAATACATTATGAAGCTTTATATTAGACTGTTCTTCTTGTTCTCATACATCTGAACCAGATCTGTTGTTAACCTATGTTTTTTTTTGTTAACCAAAACCTTCATAAACACACACACACACACACACACACACACACACACACACACACACAGCTAGACCTGCATGAAGGAAAAGCAAATGGTGTGTGTGTGTGTGTGTGTGTGGGG
>OMLM01016867.1:0-18360 GCA_900302695.1 Helostoma temminkii | reverse complement strand
CGCATCAGCAGCGCAGACCTTGAGAGCAGCCTTTATAAAAGTAAGAGACTTTCTTTTCATAGATTATCATCATCATTCTTATGCCGATAACTTACTTTTTAAATCTTTTGAGGCTCATTCTCAGAACTTTCTGTTGATTTATTACATTTCAGTAGCAGAAGACCAAGGCTGTGATTATTATCTGTTGTATATCTGTGTGTTTCAAGGCAGAGAAGGAAAACCCAGGTCTGACCCAGAACGTTGTTATGAAAATCCTGGAGAAGAAGAACTTAAAAGTCAACCATAACGAGTGTTTACTTAGGATGGCTGCAGACAATGTGGATGGTAGGATGCTCTTTGTGTAATATGATGTGACGTTACAGTTTGACATTTCCTGTAAGACCGTTATGAAAACTGACAACCTGAAGTTTTTGCTACCACACATCGCATATCACATGTGTTACTATAATGAGAATTATTTTTTTTACTGGATATGCACAACAACGCACCGTCCTGCTCAAAGACGCTTCAGCAAACTACCAACATGTCTCGGCTGAGGATATTTTTTTCCATGTCGTGCTACAGCTCAGTTATCCACTGGGGGGAGATGTTTCTCCACAAACTGAATCCTCTGTTCAATCGTTCATTCTCTTCTGACTGTAATTGAATTCCTTTGGCTGTGTACAGTGATTGATGGTAGTAATGAATTCACACATACTCACACATGCTTTGGATGAATTTTAAACGCACGTCCTGGTTGGTATAGCCCAGGTTCTACCCTGATCGTGCATTCATGTAACACACTGTTGCTTTAAACTGTGTGCATGCCTGCACGTGTACAGTTAATCAAATCCTATATTAATGTATCATGTATTTGCAATTTAGATGTGCTTTTAATATAAGCCACATTGTTAATTGCTTCACTTTACTGTCCCCTGTGTCAACTTGTCACTCAGGAGTTTGAGGTTTTATTTCTGTGCCTCTTGGTGCTTCCAGATTTCGCGATTGACAGGCGAGAGAAAGAGTTCCAGCAGCTGAACGAGCGGGCCCGAGCTCTGAAACACATCCTCAGTACCATACCAGATGAGATCAATGACAGATTACGCTTCCTGCAGACCATCAAGTAAGGCAGCTCAGTGTGTGAATGTGTGTGTGTGTGTCTGAAATGCACACCAGGTTTACTTCTACATAATAGGACAAAGGCGAGTCAGCACGAGTTGAAAATCCTTCAGTAGTTCTTTGGGAGTTTTGAGTTCAGTCGCAGTTGGAACACACACACGAGCACACTTCACATAGGTGTTAGCCAGAGCTAACACCTGATTTGTTAGTATATTGATTGTTTGTAGTGAATACACATTGACTGCATAAATAGACCACTAATAAAAATTCTAATGAATAACATGAGGTCAAATTTCACGTCACACTATGTCTTGACCCCACAATGTGAGTTATACAAGTCTGCTGAAGAAAGTGAGAGATTTCATTTTCTTGGCTCACTTTGCCATTATTTTGATCAAATTCAATATGCTTAGTGAGTCACTGCTTAAGTTACTTACACAGTGGATGGCTTAGAAATAAAATCAATTCAAAGGCTAGGAAATTAAAGTTATGAAATGGCAGATTTTAAAGGGAATAGAAGTTGAAGGTGAGGGCAGGGAAAGAAGGGACAACAAGCACGATCAAAGAGCTGTAGTTTCAGAATATTACTGCCTGATAAAATATTGGTTTTTTTTTTAACCATTGACTTATTTATGTGTGTCACCCACAGAGACATTGCAGGTGCCATAAAAGAACTTTTAGACATAGTTAATTCTGTCTTCAGGAAATACCAGTTTAAGAACACACGGGTAAGTAGATACATGAAGGAGAAGAAAAACATGCACACAAACACAGTTTCTGTCAAAAAAATAAAAAATAAGGGAAGCTGAAGGGCTGTCTGTATTTGTTGGTTAGGTACTGGAACAACGGAAGAGAGAATTTGTGAAATGCTCCAAGATCTTCAGTGACTCTCTCAAAATCTACTTCAAAGATGGAAAGTATGACACCGTTTCTAGTTTATTCTCTGTTTTAGGACTTTTCTCTGTCTGCTTTTCTTCCTTTTCTCTCTTCTCACTCACTTGTTCAACAGTTTCTTTGTCACATGCACACACAGCTACAACACATTCAGCAGTTGTACGCACACGACAGCATCCACACACACTGTCACCACCATGGAAATGGGTGTCGTTTGATCACAGAGGCGCTTCTATCAAATCTACCACTGCTGAATAATTCCCTTGACCCATTTCCTGTGGATTCACGCTGACTTGTTTTCTCTGAAGCCTGACATTCTCCATTTCAGCCAGATCAAAGGGTTTCCTGGATCAATCCTAATATTGTTGCCATGGTTTCTTTGCTGTATGATTGACATAAGTGTCCTTGTGTCTCTGTTATGGTTGTTTCCAGAGTGATGAATGTGTTTGTCAGTGCCAACCGGCTCACCCACCAAACCAACATGATACTTCAGGCATTCAAGACGGTGCTGTAGCAGCCTGCGAAGACACGCAGATGATTTTATTAGAGAAAAGGTGATGTGAGGCTTTGTAATTTGTCAAGACATTTTATTATTCTGTATAATTTATAATTCTGTGGCTTTGAGAGGAGATCAGTTACTTTGAGGTTCAAAGCAAATCCCATTGACAGTAATTGCCAGTGATTTTTAACTTTCTTTTATGTTGTTCTTTTATCAGATATTTAAGTCTATATTACTTCTTTCCCTTTCTATATTTCCCTTTATATTTAGAAAAAAAGTATGTGGAAAATGTCCTTAAAGGTTTGGCAGTTGTAAATGTGTAAAATTTCTATAAAAAAAAAAGTCATTTCCACACTTTTGACACTTTTTGTTATTCCCATTTATGGTTGTAAAAACAGTAGTAACTTCTAATATGCCACTTACGTCTTATTTAAATATATGTTCACATCCTGTCATTAACTCAAAGTCTAGAGACTCACATGGGATTTTAAAATGGTGTCACTGTTCATCAGTGTCCACTGATTGCTTTCTTTTCCTGTACAGTCTGCTACTACACTCAGTTCATCATAAACACTTTCAATTCAACTGAGCAGTGACTCAAAGCTGGGTTGTATTTCTTTTCAATTAAGTTATAGTACCAAAACAAAAATAATAATGGGTAAATATAAGCAAAAAAACTATGTATATTTTTTTATTTTGATTTGGATGATTTTGATTATATTGTTTGTTTTTATAGCAATCCCCTTTAAAATTAGTTATTTTATATTCACTGGTGCATTTTTCATGTTTTCACATGTGAAAGCTATATGAATATACTACAGAAGGCATGGCATAAAATGAGGAAGACTGGCTTGTCTTAGGAAAAGAGGCTACAGCTAAAGAACAAACAGAAAACCTATCCACTGAACAAACAGACATGAATGTAATGTAATTTTGTCAAGATTTCAAAGAAATGGCAAGATTGATATGTCATAGTGTAACTTTTTAAAACTTTATTTCACAAATGTATGTGATTATGGATGTATGATTTCCTTTTCTGTTTTCACTGTCTGATGCTTTGATGTCAATGGCCATGACGACATTCCTTCAAGCGAATCTTAATGAAGAAAGAGGGAAGCCTGAAATTCTCTATGGATTCTTAGACAAGAGTCATGAAGAGTGTGCTGAAACTCACATTTCTTTTTTATTGCAAATAAAAGAGTTCCAATATTTGAGAACGATTTTCCAAAGTGGGTCTTTCTTCCCATTTGTATTGTTGTGTAAAAGTACTTCATTTCCACTCAGTTGCCTTTGCTTTCTCTTTTCTTCGAGTGCACCTCTTTCCTTCCAGTACTAAAACCGTGCCAATTTTTTCTCCTATACCAGCAACTTCATTCTTCTCCCTGTATAATAGTGGATTTTCCATGGTGGATTTGTGGCAGGCTATTTTAGGATCTGTACTAGCTCCTATATGCACCACTGTAATCCAATTGTGAGAGTGTTAATTTTTAAAGCTTTATTATTGAAATTGCTGAGACCAAATTTTCTGATCCTGTCACCGTTGATGACCGCCGTAATCGGCTAATTCAAGTTATTCCAGGCCATTAAGTCACACACAGTGATTGGTTGTGGTCATTGAAGCAGCGGAGAGGAAGTGAAATGATAATATCTATGTTGGATGTACAGCTTTTGTGTGTATTCATGCTTGCAGTCATACAGGCAGTCTATCTGTTTCGGTTTAACAAATCCCAGTGAGGCCCTTTCCTCCTTTGTTGTTGTGTTGCATCTATGAGTGATGCACAAGAAGCCCTCTCAAAGGCATTTGAATGGCACTATAAAGCTCAGGTTGTGTGTGTTGTATTTGTGCTCAGGTCCAGGTACACATCTGCATGTTTTAGTTGTTTCGGTGTATGAACACATGCCTGGCGGGGAAACAAAGTTCTTGTGAGTTGTTGCTGTAGGAACTGAGCAGAACGTATGTCTGTATCTGGTGTAATTGTATCTCACACAGATTATTTTTCCAGTGCCTAATCTGTGAATAGCACACATAAGCATTGTTGTAGATGCAGACGACTCACAAACACAACTCTTTTTGACTACTTGGTTGCCAGGAAACTTAGCCTGAGTCTTTAAGAGTGGGGGATAATAAAAGAAAAGAATTGTGTGTGTGAGTGTGTGTGTGTGGCCTCTGCCACTGTCTGGGCTAGCGGGGGCAGTTAGTTAACTCTCTGTGGGTGTGTGTGCTGCAGCCAGGGCTGTTAATGTTGATTACTTCTCAGACATTTGACAGACCCCTGCACACATAGCCGATGCTTCTGGAACCAGCTGAATCTCCCGTGGACAAAAACCCAGAGACTGAGGACTTCACACTTTTAAATATTATATGTTTCAACACTTCTGATGTTGCTGTAGACTGAGAGGAAGAAACTGGACATCTTGGTAGGTTTGAATTTATTATTAGTGCAGCTTAGGATCTGTGTATCCAGCTCTACTACAGTATATGGACTTTATGATTCAAACCTACTTAACTGAAGTGTACTGTTTGTACACTGGCAGTCCTTTTCAAGGCTCAGATAACTTGAAAGTGATGTTGCAAGGCCTGCCTTAATGCTGGCTAGTTACAGTCTATTGCTGAGATTTTGCTTTGGACAGTTTGACTGTGGTGGCTGACACTCTGTCCAACTTTAATAAACCACAGATAGAAATACAGCAGTGACAGTTCGGAGAGAGCTGACACCGCATAGGAAAATGAGTGTCAACCCTGGTAATAGGTTTTGTTTGCCAGTAGATATTACATTTTTTTCCCTATCTTTTTGGTTTAGTTACTTTGAATTACACAACTAAAAGTAGTACGGTCATTGAACAGCACTGAAGACAGATGCATAGATATATTTTACCTCTGTTCAAACAGCAGTATTTATGGTGCGTCGGCTATAAATAAGCTTTAATTATATGCAATTTAGCCTGTGTATTCTAATAAAGACTGCTGCAACAAAACAAGTCAGAATATGGTTGATCATAAACAAAACAAAACCAACTGTCTCCAAGGTTTCACCATTCATCTCATTTATTACTGTGGCATAAACATACGTATCTGTTGCAGCCTTCTACTTGTTGTCAGTCATGTAAATAAAAGGTTGAAATTGTCATAAGAAGATCACACTACAGTTAATCACAAAAAGACTTCATGGCCTCAGCAAAGCATTGCTTTGCTTTCATTGCACACTCATGTTTGATGTCACTTTCATTTAATTTGTTTAATTAACATATATGGTAGCTAAAAATGAAACTTCTGCTGTCCTTTGTAGTGTTTTGTAGAGTGTTGAGTAGTTTTAAAAGAAACTTTTAATGATCACAATTATCTTTTAGGCCTTAAAGGGCTTTTAATCTCAGCACGGACTAATTTAACAATTCTGCCTGTTTTATTTTCACATTACCTGACATAACGGAGACTTGACGTGTTTTGACAACTGTGCTCTTGAACCATTTGTGAGACATAATTTGGGGAGTTTTATTTACTTTTAAAAGCCATCTGAAATTAGAGACCTTTAAAAACTGTTCAACACAGACAAGTTTGGATGGAGTGAAAAGTACCAACCAAAGAACTCTGCTGCTGCTGTTACTCCACTATATGATTTTCGTGACATGAAAATCTGCTGTGTTACAGATATGGAAGGTTGCTAAAGGATTACTTCAGCTAGAAGCATCTTATTTCATCAGGTTGCTAGAGGTGTGGGGAATCTGTTAGTTCATGTCAGGATAGATCTGCATATAGGTGCTTTACTTTCCTGACCTTGTCTGGATGATTGATTGACAGGTTCATCTGTAACCATGGGAACGAGGATGGAGGTGGCACAGCTTGAGAGCAGAATGAACACTGAGGATTATAGAAAGCTACAAAGCCTTTTCCTGGTAAGTTGTCAGTTTTCTAGTAGCCTCATAAATAAGAAATGCTACTGACATCACAGATCAGTCAGCAACACATTGTGTTCAAACGCTACCAAATCTGTGTTCTGACATTATGCAGTGTCTCGTAATCTTTTTAATCTCAACACAGGACTCATCAGGTGCATCTCGCTCCTTATCCAGAGCTGAATTCATTAACCTGGCTTGGTCATCAGTGGGTCGTGGCTCCAGGGAGGACTATGGCCTCCTGTTTGACAGTGTGGCTGTCACTCAGAAGCACCATGGCCTCCTTCTGGACAGTGACACATTAAAAGAAGAAGGTCGTGTGGAGTGGGGAAGCCTGTGCTCCTTTTTGATGCTGGAGCTTTCTGATAAAGTGAAGAACACCAGAATTAGTAGCGTGCCTCTGTGGAAGCCACCTCGCACCCTGACCTGTCCCCATCGAGACCCAGTTCAAAAGGTAAAAGGCGATCGACATTCTGGAGGCTTAAGGGAAGAAGAGTTTCTTATGAGAGTTTTATTTAACTTATTGCCCATTTCATACACACAGTATGATCCATTGCTGCATGTTATCTGGAAAACATCCTCCAAAACTCTGCTGAGTAGATGGAATTCCACATTATTAAACATAGTGTGAGAAAACGTTCAGAAGTATTAGGGCCTTTCTCATCAAAATGGCACACCTCTTTTGAGATAAATGGCTCTGGACTCCTTTAAGTTTAACATCTATCAATTAATATGTAAATGAAGTGGCTGGTATAAAGTGCCTACTGCTGTGGATAAAATGATGGCTCACCACTTTAATCTTTCAATCCTGAGAATGTCAAAATGTCAAAATGTGGTGTCAGTTGTTTCCCAAATTGCCGGAATTGCTGGTTTTCAGCACTTTAGTTCGATCAGACAGAATAATGTTGGTTAGAAAAGGCTAAACTCTGTCTGTAAAACACTGTCAGTAAAATGACTCATGACTGTAGTGTAAATAGAGCATATGAAAATACTACTGAGCTATATATATATATATACATATATGTACACATATATATATATTTCTTTTTTTAAAATCAACACTTATATCTTTAAACCAAACATCAAATGACAATCAGGTAGACAGAAACACACTAAATTAATAATTCAAATTGGTAATATTTCTCTGTGTCAGTTTACTTGCTTAAAATAGGTTATTTAACATTTACAATGTTAATGAAACAGGCTAGTTTGAAAAATTCAAAGAGCTTTGGTACATTATCATAAAGGCTGTCACACAGACAAGTCAAACCTAATGGCAAGTTGATTTTAGTACAAATGACACATTTTTAGATTATGGACTGTATATTGGTTCTTCTTGGCACATTAATAGCAACACATTGTACCAGTGAATCCAACTGTAGACAAATGTGTAATTAGAATAATTAGATAAATGTATATGACATGCCAGTCTAAGAAATCCTACAGACGCTACCGTTGACTATGGGAAAATGACCCAGACTGCAGTAATTATTTTGGCAGTACATCTAAGCTGCGACCTTTGTTCTGTAAGTATTAATAAACCTTTTCTTTCATTAAATATATTTGATGTCTCCTTCTCATCAGGTACAGTCAGCGTCCGACTTTTTTGCTGCAGCACTTCCTTTTGTTCTTGTAGTTGAGCCAATAAAATCTCAGCATTCATTAATCCTCTTTCTTTTATTGGTTTCAGCACAAAAGAACATTGCCTACTTCAGTTCCCTTGAATCGAATAAGAAAAAGATTTAGGGAGGACCTCATGCTTAATGGAGTTATTTCAGTGTAGTTTTATGGATATGGTGTAGCCAGCTAGAAGACAAAATACAGGATAGCTTCATTTTAAAAACTGATGCATCAATTGCAAACTATATTATAAAGAACAATAATTCTGTTCTGAAGGACATTTCTACACCATTGTGAACTAAGTACTGACACTGATCTGTTACTGTACTTTAGCCAGTCTGTATATATGTCAAGGTTAAAGAGATGCTATTATTCTGTAATGTAATGTACTCTGTAATGTACTCTGATCTTTCCAGATGTTCTACCTGCAGAGTTCAGCTCACTATCTGACTGTGAGTAAAGGAGGAATGGTTGGGATGTGGGATGGACAGGACATGTCCCTTCTTCACACGCATCGACTACAAAACAGCACAGTTGCACCCAAAGACCTGTGGGTGACAGACATAGTGCTGCTACACAACATACAAAAGGTGGTCATTTTTTAAATAAACTATATAACTAATGTCTGTGAAGTTAGTTAAGTACAGTTTATGAAGACACATGGTTGAGAAAATCATTATTTCTAAGTTAATAATTGATAAGTGGTGTGAGTTATTGGAGAGAGAGATAAACAAACACTTCACACAATCAATTAATTATTGATTGGTATATCTGGTTAATGACATTGCAGATATGAATCTGTTGCAAAATGCTCAGAAAATAAACATGCATTTTTAATAATGAGACTATACATTATGTATTATTGATCAATAATTTTAATTAACATGTATTAAACCAGTGGTTCTCAACCCTGGTCCTCAAGGCACCCTGTCCTGCTTTTTTCCAACTATCTTTGCACTTACAGCTTCTGAGAAGTTGAACACACCTGATCCAGATAATCAGCAGTGGGTAGGACAGGGATTGGGATTAGAATTATATCTTGGTTCTGAAGCCGTTTTGCCTTCCATCCAGAAAGCTTCATCATCCAGAAGGTGAAACATCTTCAGAACCAGCAGGATTGAGAACCACTGTATTAAACTACAGATTTCGGTTTTATAACAAATGCAGTGCCACTATATCAAGAATGTTGTCAAATCATTATAATAAATTTCCCCCTTTTTCAGATTGCTGTGTCATTTACAAGCAAGGAGTTGTGTTTCTATGACATACTCTCAAAACAGGACTTCAGCTGCAAATACAAACTCCAGGTAACAGCTGTAATGTAACACGTTAAAAATATATGCTGGCAATAGTTTGAAAACACCTTCACGCTCATATTTTTATTATATTTTGTTGGCTTTATCCAATCAAATGGCTGTAAATAGATCACAAAAAAAATGAACCACTTTTCAATTTAGGCTTATTTCAAATTTTCCATGTTAAATTTTAATTTTGTGGAAAAGTGCAGCAATAATTATCTGACAAATCTGTGGCTTCTACTGATTTGCTTTTTAGATGTTCAGGTGTGATTTCGTCCTGGGCAATTCCCAGCAATTCCCAAAGGTCTGTTGTGCTGGTTGGACAGTGTTGCCAAACTCTTTCGTCCAGCTACTTTTGTCTTCACATTTTTTTGCACAGCTGGGGGGAATGCCTAGTGTCATTGCTGCAAAAGTTATCCTCCCAGAGTGAATAGTATGCCTCTTCAGTACGGAGTGGTATCCATGCTAACTGAGGATGTCTTATACATGCAGTGCAGATCCCCATATCATCATGTTTCCACCTTTTTGCTTGTCTCTTGTTCAGCAGGCATTTATTATCTTTTTGTGAGCTCTGCATCTAAGCTCTGTACTTTTTTTCTTGGATCCAGTCACCTTAAACTTGGACTCACCAGTCTCCAAGACTTGACTCCAGGCATCTGAAATCCACTATTTGTGCACCATGGCCCACTACAACCTTTTCTTCTGATTTACCAGCTTTAGTAGGTTTTTTTCTTGGCAACTCCTCCCATGAGCCCACCTGATGCACAGGATCTGTGTACACTGGTTCTTCTCATTTTATTCATTGATGCAGCCAATGCAGCAGCTGTGAGGCATATGTTTCTTAAGGAGGACACTTGTAAGTAGCCTACTTTTCTTGGACAGATGTGCAGACAGATGCCTCTCTGGAGACTACAGTGTACACCTTTTAAATTATTCTTTCATTTCTATATCTTGTGGAGAATAGCCTTCCTTCCTTAAGAAAAGTATACTGACAAATTTTTGTTTAGCTGCTTTCAGTGTTAACTTACACTGGAAATGAGAGGTCACTCTCCCAATGGAGGAAGAGCCAAATATAAACTCCAATTATTGGCCTACTGGAAATGACATCAAGACCTTTCAACACTTGAGAGGACACTCATGACCATACACACCTGGATATCTGGTCAAAACAGCTGCTAAGCCTTCATGTTTAACACTGACAGAGCAAATGATAGTTGTTTTTTAAAAAGTTTTCCTTGTCAGTTTATTCTAATGTTGTGCCTCTAGTTTGCACTCCCACTAAGAAAATACAAAAAATCTATAAATATAATCAATTGTTAATATGCATGAAAAATAACATTATGCACATAACTTCTTCTTCTCTTCAGGGTCTGAAATTTACTCCCTGGTGCCTAGACTATTGGGTGGATCCTTCTCTCCCAGACCAGGCCGTCCTCACCATAGGAGACATTGGAGGACAGGTTATAAAAAGACACAATAAAGACACGGTAAAGACTAGACAGGAAGACGAAGCGGCACTACTGATTATGCTTATGTGTGTGTATTATCCCAGGTCAGTGCTTTATATTTTAACTCAGCCCAGATCTCTCTGTTTGAGAGACTCAGCCAGAGGACAGACTCAGATTCAGCAGACATTATCCTGTGGGATGAGCTGGTCAAAGGAAAACATTGCTCCTGTTACACTGTGACACACCGAGCACATGCACCTGCCTGGGTTAGAAAAGGTAGGGAGCGCACACACACACATACACATACACATACACATACACATGCACACACACAGCTACACACACACACACACACACTGCAGTTTTGTGTTGCTATGAGACAAAAGCAGACACAAACCTCTCTTTTGATAGCCCAGTGAACTTGTGCAAATGCACACAAGCATGTCTTTGTAGTAGCTTTATAATGGCTTCCTTCAGTCTTATTATCTTGTCTCAACCCCAAGTCCCTGTTTACACACCGTATTTTATACGGTGTGTAAACAAAGGGGTTATCAGAACGAGGCTAGATGTGTACAAACAAGCCAATATATGAGAAAGCTCATATTTCTAAATGATCAATTACTGTGGTCTTTGAAATTACTAAAGTTTCATGTTGACTAATAGACCCAAAATCCTGCTGTTATTCATTCCTATAGCTGCATTCGGCCGAGGT
This sequence comes from Helostoma temminkii, assembly GCA_900302695.1. NCBI lineage: Eukaryota > Metazoa > Chordata > Actinopteri > Anabantiformes > Helostomatidae > Helostoma > Helostoma temminkii. The sequence goes on along the minus strand of OMLM01016867.1, from coordinate 6,900 downwards.
CAAAACTTTTATTAGCTGGACAGAATAAAAGTCCGTAGAATCACTGGCTCCAATGGCAGAGAGAAAACAAAGAAGGCATTTTTGGTGTCAGGGATCCCACACAGCCTGACTCGGGTTCACTAAGGTTCAGGTTTGACACCTGGAAATAGAGCCACAGGCTGCGTTTGCCAGCTTACTTTCTCAGTGTCACTGCAATAATGGCTTATGCAACCCCATAGAAATGCTTAGGTGTGTCCCTGTCACTGATAGGCACACATATATCAACACATGCTGTCCAGGGTCATCCACTTGATAGTCTTGCATAGCCGGACCTTTGACTATTGGTGTAAAGTCACAGGCTGGAGGTCTTGCCACCTGAGACTTCCCACTTTATCTCAGTATAGTTAACAAAGAGGTTTTGTAGTTGTGTCTTGATTGCATCACTTGCATAGAGCTCCTCTGAAGAGTCACTGGGCTGTTTGATAATGATTCAGTAGTGGCAGCACTCTGAGACTAGCTTGGATGAAATGGGAGATTCTGATAAAAGATGAAAACAAGAATAAAGAACATATACAGTTAATGAGCACAACAAATGGGGCAACAGAGGGAAAACAAGAATGGGGGTAAGAGAGGAGACAATGCCAAAACATTAAAAGCAGTGGTTAATTGAAATTTCACTGTGTATCTGTATGCATGTGAAACAACTAGAGAGAGTGTTTGTTGAGGCATGCTGTGTGTGTATATCTGTGTGTGTGGTGTCTTGAGAGTGTAAGAAGGGAAAAGGAGGGAGAGTGTGTGTATATATATGTGTGTTTGCATACCTCTGGGGTGCTGCTGCTCTTCTTTTGAAGTTGCCCACCCTGCAGTATGAGGGGGCTGTGTACCATTAGACATGGCTGGTTATCTAGACCTCCAAACCTTCAGGCTCATGGGCCACCAGAGAAAGAAGGGAGAAAGGAGGGAGTACAGGAGAAAGGGAGGTGGACCACAGTGGGAAATTTAGAGGAAATAAGGAGGAAATTGGAGTGGACACAGATCTGCAAGGACAAGGATGGAGACTGTCCAGAACTGTGTGTTTGTGCATAAAAACATTAGCATTTGTACATAATGTTTTTACATTTGCATGTATTACGTAACTTAACATCTCCCAAAATGTACAGCGATTTGTTACAGAACAAAAGAGGATTGCTTTGATGTAGATATGCACTAACTCTTGTTGTTCCCCTTTAAATGCTATACTCACAGTAATACAAGAGTGAGATTAGACACATCACCAGCTAAAGCAGATGCTATGTATCTGGATTTGCATCACAAATTGTTTGATTTATGGTTTGTGTGTCTGTCAGTGAAAGAGAGAAGGCCTCATTAATCAATGATGAGTCATGCGATGCTTTCTGGAAACCCACTGATCTTTTAATTCATTGAGTGTAGAAAACATGTGATGTATGAAAAGTAATCAGGCGTAATTATTTGCCCTAGCTCCGTTGCTGATCTTTGACCTACGACTGTCACATGCCATCTCACAACCCACAGTTATTTGTGCAGTATTTGAAAGCTAGGCTGCATCCTAATGGAGACGTGCGGCATCCAATTTATCTGTTCTCAATCAAATTGTTAATTGAGATAGATGGTGATGCAAGATCCATTACATTTTCTGTAATGCCAGTGAGCAGATAGAACGAGTCTAATTCTATGCTGTGTTGAGCTCCTGCGGATTGGTGGTTCTACTAAACAGCAGGGCTACGGTCGGTGCACATTTAGCACAAAGCCATTCCAGAAAGTGGGTGTCCTCCAAAGTTCTAGTAGTGAAAGCATTTTGGCATCAGCAAGATGCATCTAACTTAAAGAAATGTAATAAAATTAACAGTATGGCATCATAATACCATGTTGCACTGTTGTTGTGTATGATTTTAAATTTGGAGTTAAATTTTGGAGTTAAAACAAATGAATCTATTCTGCTAATAATTTTCACTGCTTTATTTGCTTTAATCATATGGAATCTTTTTTGCCATTTAAAATCCTTTATGCAATTTAAGACCCTTAAATTAGTTTATATAACAAAAAGAAATCTGTGTAGACAGACATATTAATAAATGAAGCCCTTTGATCTTTCTGTCCACCTTATAATTACCTGTCCCCTTCAGAAACGTTGAAATGGCAGGACCAGGTCATGTGTGTTTGTTATGCACTGAGGATATTTGGGTTTACAATCAAAAGATAAATATGAGATAAAAGTTCAGGACCTCAGCTTATATTTGATGGTATTTTTTACTGGTATTTACATATATACAGCAAACAAAATAGAGCCTAGCAGCTTTTTATGATACACATTTTAATAACGCCTAATAACAAATATTGGACCCTGTGACACATGTTTTTGTTACCTGTGAGATTGATTATTCAAACAATAGACAGCTCTAAATAACTACTTTTGGTTTTTACCTATAAGGAATGAACTTGTTGCTAAAATGTCTTGGCATGTCAACAATCAGTGATGTTCACCAGGGGTGAATGGCTCACAATCCACCAAAACAAAAACCAGAGACAAAAATGCAATTTAATGGTCTAATTGTCTGTTTGTATGCTGTATACTTCATTCATGAGCAGGTTTGTTCTTTTTCTTTGCTTCTGATTTTTTCAGAACCTTATTACGACTGAATGGAAAAATAAGTTACACCTCTTTAGAGAAAGAGAGACAATATGTTATCTCTTAAGAATATAAATGGACTGAAATGTTCTGGAGCAACAAAATAACTTAACGTATACACTATAAAAGCTAATTACAATAACTGTCAAACTAATTACTTTCTTTATGTGATTCTTTCCGGGCCTCCTGCAGTACGTTACCTGGGCTCACTGGAGGCCTTTGTGTCATGTAGCACCAGACCACAGAGCAGCATGGTGATTGGCTGGAGGGAAAAGGAAAGCAGGAGTCTACGAGTCACTTCTTTCCTTACAAAGAGTGGAGTGTGGGATATGGACCACCACCATGAACTAAATCTCATAGGTAGGAAGAATGGGCCAGAGCCTGGCACATGCTAAGGACTAAGTGCAATAAGTTTGGCTTCAGTACCCATATAGGTAATACTTACTAATCATAAGAATGAAAGGTATTTATTCACCATCAGCTTTTTAAGTCAGTTAATATATTGGGAAAATAATTGCCAGAGGGTTTAATTTTCTTAACAATATATGACACTGTCTGTGCTTAGACCCTTGGTTTTAATGAAGAAACCCCTCCACCCCTTCACCCCTTTATGTTTGACAAGTCAAAATATATTAACAATATTTTTTATTAACTTACCAGTACACAGATCATTAAAAAGTGTCAATACTTTCAAATGCTTCACTTACGAACTAAAAGCAGTATGATTTCCTGTAGTTAACTAAAGCCAGTGCCTCTTCTGATTGGTTGCAGCCACAGCAGGTGTGGATCATCAGGTTTTGCTGTGGAACCCTTATGTGAGCTCAGAGCCGATGTGTGCGTTCAGTGGGCACACGGGTCCCGTCATTGCCGTTCGCTTCATCCAGAAAAAGAAACAACTGCTCAGCTACTCCAAAGATCAGGTAGGAGTGTGTGTATGTGTGTGTGTGCAGTGCTTGATGGTGTAAACATATAAATCCCCATAACTGTAATAATAATTGTATTAATTACTGCAGGGCAACAAGCATGTGGTGATGATTGGTAGCCATTGTAAGAGTTGGAGTTTCTCAACATTAGCCCACAATGCAAGGAGGATGTTGGTGCTTGTTCTTCCTTTCTTCTTGCTGTTCTCGCACTGTGCGTGTTTTCCTTCCCTTTAGCTTCTCTGAGAAGAATGAATATTTTAGAAGTGATTTATGTTCCATCTGCCTTCTGCTCAAACACCATCTGCAATTGCAAGAAAGTCTGAAAGCTTTACCTCAGCTTCCTCAGGGAGAGTTCCTGGAACAGCAACTGTCACCTTGCTTTGTGCTGTAAAGAAGTTTTTTTGTGAATTCTGACAAAGCGGCTCTAACATGAAGGGCAGTGGCTGCCAGAGTAGCAATGAATGATTTGTATGGTAATTACAATGAAGTTGTTACTCATGTAATTCAAGCATTTTTAAAATCCATTTGCTTTACTGTGTTATACCAGGTGCTGTGTCTGTGGGATGTATTTAATCAACAGTGTGTCTACCGCCTGACCGGTGCCTTCCCAAAGACACAGGAGGACACACACACCATTATGTTCCTCAATGAGGAGCAACAGCTCTTGTTGCTCTCCTTTAACAGCCTGCTTCTTCTCCTGGAGACAATGACGGAGGAAAGGAGGATCAGCAGCCATGAACACCCTGTTACCTGTGTGCTGTATAATAGTTTGTTTAGACAGGTATGCAGCTGCAGTGACACCTTGTTTTGTAATTCCCTTAATATTCATTCATTGGATGGGTTTATCGTTCTATGGAAACAAATGGCAAATAATAGGCTGTAGTACAACTGCTGTAAAGCTGAAAACAATCTCAAGGTGAATTTATTAGCTCTCCTTCAGCTTTCAATTGTACCATATGCTTGTTACTAGACGTTAAAGTATAGCCAGCTGTTATGTGGATGTTTCATTTCATTTAAATTAGGTTTAAGAAGTTAGTAGTTGATCTGGTGATGGAGATCATGCTACTAAATTGACCTTGATTTGAGATTCACATAGTCTCTATATCCTCAAACAGCTAATGCAAAAAATATAAATGCAACTGTAGGTTGTGTTTGTAAAGACACTTTAATCAAACTTTAATGAACATCTGGAAAGACTGCTATGATTTTGTTCAGTGTGGTTTAATTAACGCACATCACATAGGTGCAAGGCTATTTAAAGTGACAGTGAAAGAGGTAATGCCGGAACACTAACTTCAAGCCAAATATACATAATATAGCAAATATAATTTCATAATGTGCAGGTGTGACTTTCACTGATGTCACTTCGAATAGCATTGCACCTATACGATGTGTATATAACTAATCTTATGAGACTGAAACTGAGGCTCTACTCAACACAGACTCATTCCAAAGGGAACGTCTTCTACATTTTTTTACACTTACATTTTATTCTGATGTTGTACTATATGTTTTGTTTCCTTTGCACCAGTCAATGACACACAAGGTTCTTCCCCAGACAGCGAAGCACAAAGTCAGAGAAGAACTAATGAATTCAGTATGAACATCTCTCATTTAAAAAAGCACTTCCACTCTTGATTTTTTTGACCTGCATGACTGTTGACAGCAGCATCAGTAGCATATTTTCGTCTGTGGTTTCTTTGCATTAAAATAAAGTGAAGTGAAGCACGGAGAATGGTTTTGCTACGTGAAAGTCATTAAGGAATACAGTGGAACCTTCCTTGCTCACAGCATAACATATATCAAACCATTTTTGATAGATATCCCCTCTCGCTCTGCAGGTAATCAGCAGTGACGCTGCCTCCTCTGTGATCTGCTGGCTGGCTGACACAGGCCAGAAGGTCAAGCAATTTCACCACTGCCATGACAACGCCGAGATCTCCACGATGGCGCTGGACAGTACACAGACACGACTGTTTACTGCAGGCACTGATGGAGAGGTTAAAGTAGGTGGACAGACACACACACAAATGCTCAGTCAGAACTCACAGAGATGCTAAAAAGGCAGAAATTACAATAAACTGTTAAGTGGGAGATTTAAATTAAAATAACACTTCACTGAGTTGTAGTTTATCAGGCAGGGGTGCCTGCCAGTTCTGACCACAATACAGTTGAAATTATACTTAATTATACTTATTATACTTATTATTATAATTATACTTAATGTATGTAATGTAATGTAATCAGTTGTGTAGATACTTTTGTCTTGATTTATAGTTCAGCATCTTATTGCGGCTCTGTTCTACATAATCAGACTGGATGATGCTTTAATGATGTTCCACACTGTCTCGTTATTGAATAGTGGAATTCATTTGTGCAATTAGGATTTTTACATTATTTTTACTCAGGCAGTGATTGTGCTCTGAAAGTTTTCAGTGGAGATGTCTTTGTTGGGTGTGTGTTCCTGAAAAATAGTAAATTACTAAGCATTTCTTTGTTCAGTTTATTTAATGTTGTCATCTGTCTTCGCCATCATTAGAAATGTTACAAAGCAACAACAACAAAACACAGCCAGCCTGTCACAGGTCTTTGGAGTCTCGCGTCATGTGGTATCTCCACTGGCATCAAAGTCCTGACATTAAGTTCCACTTTCTTGGACGCATAGCTGTATTATAATCCCTTAACATATTACTGTAAAGTCACTTTAAACCTTTCAGTGGCAGAAGATACAGATGCTGTAGAGAGACAGCATGAAGTACTTAATGCATAACAATACAAGAAATGTGTTTATTTCATTTTCATTGTTTGCTGTGTGAGCTGTGAGTTTGAGGAAGAAGGTGTCCTCATATTCTTTGTTGTTGACACATGCATGATGAGAATTTGCTCACATTTTTGTACATTAGAAAAAAGCTATATCCTTCTCTGGCTGTACCCTCTCTAAATATACACTATATTGCCAAAAGTATTTGCTCACCCATCCAAATAATCGGAATCAGGTGTTCCAATCACTTCCATGGCCACAGCTGTATAAAATCAAGCACCTAGGCATGCAGACTGTTTTTATTTATAACATTTGTGAAAGAATGGGTCGCTCTCAGGAGCTCAGTGAATTCCAGCGTGGAACTGTGATGGGATGCAACCTGTGCAAATCCAGTCGTGAAATTTCCTTGCCCCTAAATATTCCACAGTCAACTGTCAGCTGTATTATAAGAACATGGAAGCATTTGGGATTGACAGCAACTCAGCCACGAAGTGGTAGGCCACGTAAACTGACGGAGCGGGGTCAGCGGATGCTGAGGCGCACAGTGCGAAGAGGTCGCCAACTTTCTGCAGAGTCAATCGCTACAGACC
>OMLM01016866.1:0-13198 GCA_900302695.1 Helostoma temminkii | reverse complement strand
GGAGGAGGAGGAGGAGGAGGAGGAGGAGGGTTGGTGTGTCCAAGTGGAGGCTGTCCTGCTGGGCATGCGGAAAAAAGATGTGCCATTGGAGATGGACTTCTTCTGAGGATGCTCTGACTGCTGCTGGGATCTGAGCTGCTGGTTAATGATGATCTGGATGTCATCCTGAGGAAAGGTGGGAAGGAAGAGGAAGTGAGCAGGAAGTCTCAACCAGGTATATTATGTTGGGCAAGAATCACTGCCCTCATGTCATCCTAACTAGTTATACATAGTAGCTTACTGCTTTGTGCCATAGGTCTGTATTATTGTTCAGAAACTGTTAAATCACATTGTTGAGTCATATCAATGATCTGGATGACGTTATCTGATGATCATCATCATCACTGTACTTTATTTGAGATTCCAAAATCCAGTATTTTCTGATGACTGAGGTTTGTTAAAACCCATTGTGATCAGGTGTTGATATATATCTGAGTTCATTTGAATATTAAACTATATGTGTGAGCTGTTTGTGAACAGTGGGCTCAGTGTGAAGTAGCACACACACAGGCTGCAGCAGCTGGTGTCAACAGATGAACTGACACTTGGTTAACATTGTCCTTTCATTGGATTTGTTTCTAAAGAAAAATTAAAAAATGGATTTCTATACAGTAAAACATCAACATTGCCCAAGCTCACACACAAACAGATTTTATAACCATGTTAATGTTTTTTTAATAAAGCTATTGTTTCACCCCCTCTAGATTTACTCTGGGTGGAAGCAGAGATGTTTTCTCTGCTGCTGTGCATCACCCTGCTCAGTGTTCCTGAACTATACTGTACAAATATTAAATTTATTTCTGTGCATTTCAGTTTTTATTTTTGGACTATTTTTGTAAGTATGCTTCTTCTTTCTTTAAATAAGGGGTAGTGTTGTATTATTAGTATATTGTATTGTAGACATATGATGGTGCATATCATCATGATAGTCTTTATCTGCACATACAAGACATCTGCATTTACTGCATTTGCTGAATGTTTTTTATTATTAAGAGCTGTTTGTTATTTTAAGGAAAATGTAACATTTTTTATTGAATAATTTAAACTTTCTCTTTCAGCCAGTAAAACAGGATTCATGTGGTTGTTTTCAGTTGAAATCTTCTATGAATTATCTTCAACAAAACACAAGATCAGAGTCTGTGGCAGATGGTTTGTCTTGGCACAGTGTCTTAGCAGCAGAAGGCGTCATAGACTGAGACACCTGTCGTTCATATCCCTGCGAACTGACAGGGCTCAGAGATGTTTGCATGCCTAACATCCATACTCATCTCCTCTCTTGTGAAATGATTATTAAAACTGCAGACAGCATTAAGTGTAAATATAATGTCTTGTCTAAATGTGATGGAAAACCTCTACACAGATAAAGTGTCCCCACCTGCCAGGCCTCTAGCTCCTGTGACAGCTCCAGTTTACGTTGGATGGCTTCTAATAACTGGTTGTTCAGACACATCATGTCATTTTTACTTCTCATCAGCTCGGCCTCAATTAGATTTTTCCTACAAAATCACAATGAAACATCCTCAGTCACATCACTGTCATCATTATTGCAGAGAACAAAAAATTAATATGTACAAGTTAGATATGAATTATTTACTAAGAGACAAAAACTAGCTTCTCACTTGGTTATGGCTTCATCTCTGTCTCTGATGGCCCGTTGAACAACTTCACCTTGTTCATGTACACTCTGAAGGTTCTGCCTCAGCTCTGCATTTTCCTGCTGTAGTTGAATGACCTGTAGGAATAAAACAAGGGTTGTGTTTACAACATTGAGCGAAACATATAGTGTATACCTGTGTATACTTATTTGTTTAAAACATAGTAAGACAGTGTTATTGCACTAAAATGGTTTCTGGCTTCCAACAAAAGTTTACAGTTAATATTTTTAATCTTTTATTTCTCTGTGCCTGAAACCTGGTAGCAGACTAATTTAATTTAGTGGATGCTGTGAATATGTCTATGCAAAATGCATTTGAGGGTCAGATTGACAAGATGGACTACAGTGACAGCAACAAGGTCAGTATGAACACAGGCACATCCTAAAATAATGGGCTGCTACAGGTGCTTCCCTTCCCTGACAGACATGTTTGTTCATCACTGTCACCTGATCTCTCAGCTCCTGTGCTACACTTGGATTCCCACATAGATCATCCATCCTGCTGACAAAAGCCTGATTCAGCTCCTGGGACAGACACATTAACCAAGAGATCAGGTGTCGGCAATGCGTTTTGCAGAATTTTCCACCAAAAAGAGTTTCTGTGATGTTGGCCTATTTGTGTGGTGCCTCAAGGGAGGAGAGGCCAAGGTGAAATATTGAGTTACGGTGATAAATGCATGATACTGGTCTGCATGGAATACCAACACCACGAAACACAACTGGACAATTGTATACACTCACTCATGGAAAACAGAGGCTTAGCAGAGCATATAACCTATCGGTTACAACAACAAGTTTAACTTTAACAAATCCCCACAGTTGCTCAGTGTGCTTCAGTGTTATGACCCTACAGCCACAAGGGGCTAAGTGAGTGTGTGTAGGCTGCTTTCTGTTTTCTGCATCTGTGCGTACAAATGCAACACCTGTGAGTAGTTGTTTTGAGTGTAGTTGACCCTTTCTGGATCATAACAACCTACATTTTATGTTCTGTCTCACAAATGACTGAGGATACAGTCAACACACAGGAATGTCAACAGTTTTGCCTTCAGATGATGACTTGCCTTCAGTAATTGTGGCACAAAGGATTGATAGACATCAGAGCAGGAAGTTTGATTTATACGCTACATAGTATCTGCATATTGTAACAATAGATAATTAAAATAAAACTCAGAAGGCAAAGTTACAGAGTAATGTTAGGCTTTTGTTTTCATTTCATCTCCTGCAGCACTTGATCCATTTTTTGTGACTTTAACTCACCTGAGAGTTGGATGTCTGTGCCAGGGTTTGGGCCACTCCCTTCAGCCTGTGCAGTATGGCCTGCAGGTCCTCCTGCTGATCCACAACCGCAGACGTCCCTGAGCTGGTCGGTTCCTTTGTTAGTGGCAGTAGCAACTGAAGAATGGACCCCATTTCTTCTGTTATCTAAGCAGCAAAGAGTGGAGAGGAAATGATTTATGTTTGATTGATGACTTTCAGTCTGCCATAAATTCACTTCACCTGCCAAATATTACACAATGGGAGGTAAGAACATTACCTTGTTAATTTAATTAACTTCCATGAGTCAAAATTAACCCATGGCGGTCACAACAAAGAAACCAAAACAGAAAGATTAATTTTGGTAGAAGGGATTATATAATAATAAATGATAAGGTTTAAGATTCAGCTGTATATATGACCTGAATCTGTAAGAGAAGGAAACTCTCCCACGGTGTGTTAGTGACAAACAGGAAATGTGTGAATGACTCATGAGAACAGTTATACATCACATTTTCCTGCTGGAACAAAATAATAGCAGCAGAAATCCAGAGAGTGAGAAGTAGAAGACTTGGTTTTACTGTGTGTCCGTTTTTTTGTTCTCTCCTGGACATGTTTCAAACTTGTGTCGTCTGCACCAAGGCTTATCTAATATTTCTTTGTGGTTTAGTTTCTTTCAAAATCAGGACCTTCACACCTTCTCTTCACAGAGTGTGTCCTTGTACTCAACACAAGTCACACTGTCATGGAGAACTTAGTACAATATGTTCAGTCAGCTCATTCCTCTCGGCAGAGATGGTTACTTTCATTACGTTTACACATGTTCCCCAGGATTCAGCTTATACATGATGTTTCTCTGGTGCCACTTACGGCACAATTTACCATCCTCATGTCGAGTCATCACAAGAAAACATAACATATGTGCATCAATGTAGGCAGACCTATAAGGGAAAACAGCTCTAACACTTACTGACAGTGAGGAGAGATAGTTGGTGTGGCTTGTTCCACATTAAACTATTCTGCTGTTGCTGTCACAGTTACCGTTTAATTTATAACCTCTCTGTCTTGCAGTCAAGTGTGTTTGTTGTATTATCCAGATAAACTGAGCATTTCTTAATCTGGGCAGAGCCTCGTGTGTTTTCTTTTGTTTTGCTGTTTTTTTTTTCTTTAATTTTTACAACTGAATGTCTGATCTAACTTTTAATTTCCAATACGTCTACTTTCTCTGTCCTTTAGCCCCTCAACACATCCAAAACTGAGATTTGACTGACAAAGGATTTTTAATCATTTTGCCCAGGATTATTTAGTATTAAAATTAACAAGCTGGCATTATCAAAAAAGGCCGTGACAAGACCAAAGCCAGCACAAAAAAGCTCAATAATGTGCAAAAACAGCTGGGCACTGTAGCTTCTGGCAAACAAAACTCAAACAGGAGTAAACAAAGAAATGGTTAGGTGCTATTTTCAGCAGCAGATAACACCCACTTGGTGATCTAGTCAGAATTTACAGCAGCAGGACGTGGGATTGACCAGAATTTATCTACAGTTCCCTGATCATCATACAGAAGGAACATGTCAGCCAGTGCAGCACTGTGGCTCACTAACTAATGGCTTCTTAGAGGAAAAACCCTTACATCTTTAGCTCTAGATACAAAGATAATAAGTGTTACTGCATCCATTAATTTTCCATGACTTGTATCATTAACAAAAACACTGACTTGTATATAGTACATAATCAAAATGTTTTGTCATTGTGACTGACAAGAGGTTTTAACAAAGCCTGTTCCTTTTCTGGTTTAATCGTTTACCAAACTGTGGTCTGACTGTGTTAAAGAGCAATCCTCTTGCTGTTAATCTACCTCTTCTTTGCTGACTCCCAGTTCCACCGTCTCCCTGCTGCTCTCCAGCTCGGACAGCAGCGACACCTCTCCGTGGCTCCTGACATCCTGCAGCGATACCTCCTCCTGAAGCTCCTCTACCCGGGCCTGCAGCTGCTGTGATCGACCCCGAGCCACCTCCACCTCCTGCCAGGCCTCGGCTAGCTGAAGACACAAGGACACACGCGAACATACGTAAATACACAGCCTGCAGGCACAAATGTGAGTCTGCAAGTATCAGCAACAAATGAAACAGATTAAGATAACATCATTAATCTTTGTAGATTAAAAGAAAAAAATGAGCATACATAGACAGTGGAAATCTAAAGAATATATCTGAATGAATTTCAGGTTCATATTTACTCAAACTCTGGTCTGCACCTTTACTACCTGTTTCTTGTCTCTTTTTATTTCAGTTCAGTGATTAATTTGTTCTATAATCCCAGCAGTTATCTCTTTCTCAGGTTTGTTTCAGGTGTGCTTTTTAAACAGTTGTCAAAATACATTCAGTGTTTCAATGTTCAGTGTGAGAGAAATCCTGACGTGCCAGATTCCAGGCTTAGGCCCAACATGAAACTAAACGAACATGACTGGAATCCAGAATTGCAGACAAAACCCACAATGACGGGAATGAGGTGATTGTTCAGCAATGTTTTCTACAATCCTGCCGTAACCCAGCCAGGGAGCAGAAAATCCCTTTATTATTGAGGCTCTTTCACTCCTACATCAATCACACTGAGCACTTTTGTGCTGCCTGTTGCTACAATGTACATTTATCAGTGTCTGTTTACTTTCTCTTGGTGTGTCTGTTTTCAGCAGCAGTGTGTGATGTATTTGTACATGTACCTGCTGGCCGTGCTGTTGGTTGAGTTGGTCGTGCAGAGCCAGACGTGTTTGTAAAGAAGCCAAAGTTGCCCTCAGCTCAGCATTTTCTTGACACATACTCGCCAAACGCTCCTCCAGCAACTGCTCTTTCTGGGTGAGTCGCAACACCTGGAAAAAGACACATAAATACAATTTATAATTCAAGTTATCTGTTCCCTGACAGGAAAACTATCACTAACTAAAATGCCTGACATCCCTTCAGCCCATCTATGTTGAGTGACTCTGTTCTTATTGTGCCAAAAAATAAATGAACAAACAATTTTGGAATAAGAAGCAGAAGCTTTCTGTTATTTACATGCTCCACTGCCTGAATCTGGCTGTGTTTATTAAAAGTTAATTAAACGATACAGAAGGTCTCCTTTAAACCCTTATTTTTATTTCTATTGACCTCCTGTATGTTCCCCAAAAACCCTGAACCACAATAAACCTGAGTCAAACCTTTCCTCCCTTTATGACACTAAGAGATGAACCAGCTACACACTTGGCAGAAAAAATGAAAACCCAAAAGAAAATATGCAAACTGATACAAACGTGCTCATTGTATCCCTGTAAGTACTTGATGAACTCAGGACTTGAAACATTTTACCACCACATCTTTTCATGATTAGATTTGGCTTGGTTTGATATGTAGAACATCTTTGTGTATGTAGTTACCTGCTCCTTCATGGCACTGATCACCTCTTCGTCTTGGGGCCTGTTGTGGCCTCCATTTTGTCGGACTTCTTGTTTAAGAGCCTGCAACTCACTGGACATAGCCCTCTCCACCTCCATCGCCTACACACACACACAGGGTGAAAACAGAGACTCACAAATGGTGTTCTAAGAAATAAGATCTATGGATCTGAGGGTTCAGACCCCACTGACGTCCAAATAGGCAAATTTATGTGGTCACAAAGACCAAAAAAATATATATAATGTTTAACTTTCAGAAACAAAGGATAAAAACAAGGGGTCTTCTGCTGTGCCAGTTCTGAAGCCCCAGTGACCAGATCACCCCCCATCCCCCTCATGTTCTGGTCCAGGACCCTCATTTCCTCTTACTCAGCAGTTTAGCGGGCCTTGTCAGGTCCCATCACTGCCACATAATGCAAGATGAAAGGCCGACCTCTGCAGCAGATGGAGCAGGGGGCATCTTGGCCTTGCCGGTGACGCCATCAGGCCACATTAGACAACAACGTGGTGGAGGGTAAACTTGGACATCAGGAGGGGACAGTTAATGTGTGTGTGTTTGGGTGAGTGTACAGTGGAAGTGAGGCTAAAATTAGAGGAAAATGCGTGTGTCTGACAGTGAAGCATGCACTGATGGATAAAAACAAAACATCGCATGCAGACTATGAGAAGGAGACGGGGGCAACACGGGCCTCTTCCACAATAGTGGCAGCAACCCGCTGAGAATCACCAAACCAGGAGTGGATGCTCCATTTGGTAGTGACACAAAGATGATATCCCCTGACATGGCCCCAAGCCTCAGTCCTTCCCCAGCCAAACACTGAGGTATCTAACAGCTGACTACCCCAGCCACAGCCCAGCCCCCGAGGGAGTACAGACAAAAGACTGTTTTCCCCTGGGATGATGGGATGTTGGGGTATGAGGTGCAACATCAAAGCAGCAAAAGAAAGATGTATATCTCTCTGCAATGTATAGGGAGCAGAGGTCACAGAGGCTTGCTTCAGTTTGGGCGTCTTCTTTTACACTAACGGAAATTCACAGTGAGGGATTTGTCACAGTTGTCCAGTGACACGGTCAGGAAAAGTGATCGCGTCACAGTAGGTGGGAAACAGGAGGTGAAAAGGTAATGTGTCTTTCATGTCTTGACCTGACACTAAAAATAATACATTATCAAATATTAACTTTTTATAAAACAATAAGTGTGAAAGGTTTGGGTTGAAACTGTGGGTTGATGGTTAACAGGAAAAAAAACACTGACTTCATGTACAAACAACAGCAGCTTTCATTTGTACTGTTGGTCGACACATTTGATCACTATGTCACTATCAACATCAACAACATTGTCAACATTTTATACACACAAACATTAATGAAATTCAAATTACTGAAGTAGCAGTCATATAGTTATATTTACTTTAATTTGACACTGGACTGAAACTCTGTCCTGCATTTATCTGAGGGGTTTATTATTTTTATCACAGTTGAGTAAGAATTTCTAGAAAAACCAGCAAACCCAGTTTTATCAGAATTTCCAGCTTATCGTTCTTTAATGAAATCCTCCCTTTCTCCTCAAGAAGATGTTTATATTTCAAATACGAAAACAAATCCACGCCCTGATACTTTAACTCAAGCTTTCCTAGACTTCAGCTGCTGATTATACAGTCAGCATGTGACTGCTTTGGCACACGTCAGAAATGTTTTTATGCAGCTGTTTCCGCAAATGCACCAGGATGGAGAGTCCCGCTGCATTTTTCCACCTCACAGAAGAGCAGGTAGTAGAGGTTTGCTGTTTCACTGGTAAACATTTCAAATTCTTTGCACCTCAGGTTTCTGCAGTGTCACGTCCTCCTCCAGATTCCTGTCATGCTCTGGTTAAGCTCTCACCATTAATGTACAGTATTTCAAGCTCCTTCAAACATGCTTCATTCTGTAAACTCTTGATCCATAAGTGTATACAGAAAAAGTGTATGTTTGAGAATTAATTTCTGCTTCCTGTGAGGAAGTCACTAATTAACTCTATTAACTTGCTCCAAAACCTGTTTAAACATTGTTCTCTGGTCAGGACTGTGTTGCTGGTTTTCTTAGTCTTCAGTATTAATTAACAAAACTACATAGAATACATCTGAAGACATCATCTTGGGCTCTGGGAACTTTCATCTGGTAAATAATCAACAGACTCACTGATAATAAAATAATCTGCTGTAGTGAAACCAGATCAGGACACACAGAACTGAATCTCGTGTTCCAGTTAATCGTGGGAGCGCCTGTGCAAACAAACTCAGTTTACTGCAGAAATAGAAACTCTACTCACCGCACCAGGCAGAGGTGCACACCCTTCGGAAGCAGAAGCACCTTTCACCACGTCTGGTAAAGACACATCAGACATGGTGCGTCTACACGCACTACACATTCAGTACAGGCACTTTCCTCTCTGGTTTTCCCCACCGATGTCTGGGGCCAGGCAGTCAAACATGTTCTCCACTTCCTTCTCCTTGAACAACTAAGAGCAAGATATCACCTTTTATCTAAATTGACTTTTTCCTGCATTTCCAGGGAGTTTTCCACAGTCAAAGCCCTTTAGCCCGTCTGCGGAGGGGGCAGAGACATTCATAGTTCCTTCTTCATAGACCTTGACTTGTGGGAGGGTGTACTCTGTTGTTTGGATTCATTTTTAACTTGTGCTAACTTCATCTAACGTCTGTTGTTCACTTTAAAACAGCACAAAAGTGATCACAGCACTTCACAACTGTCAGCCTGTAAGCCTCTGAAAATACTCAAGGCTGTCCATCCTTGGGATCCTATTAGATCCTCCATATTAACTGATATGTCACCCCTTGGATTTTGCTCCCAGCGTGCACTGCTTCCTTAAGCTTGAATGTTGAAGATCATAAATATCTAACTGAGTCATACTCGGCCCGTATGACGTATGAAGGTAACTCATGTTCGAGGTGACATCATGTTTCCAAATAAACATGATGTGGCTTCACATTATGTTTTCATGCTGGGCTGTATTTACCATAATCAATTTATTCTATAGTTTTCTTGTGTCATGCATTTTCTAAAGCCCATGGTGAGGTGTTTTTCTGTATTTTTGCTATATGATTATATCAATATTCTCATACAATTTTCCATTCCATCAAACATAGAAAAGTAAAACCAAATCTTCCAAATCTTTTCCTCCCTCTGTCCTAGATCTAAAATCAGGCCACAGCATTAACTTTCACACCCTCTGTTTTTCATATATCATTTCCATCCAGACAATCAGTTCACAGCTCCTGATTAACCAGCTTCTGTTCCTCCTGGTCAGGTGAAAACTTGTGTTTGTACAGCAGGCATTTTGTCAAGGCCCCACTCTGAGCCTACAAACAAATGGTCTTAGAGTTTGGCCTCGCTCCGGAACAGATTAGACTAAGTCACACTGATACCGAAGTAGCATACAAAGAACACTCAGTTTCAGCCTGAGGATTGGGTGACGACCCGTCTTATCTAGTGTGACTCAGAAGGCCTGCAGTTTTAGACCCACAGCAGGTGTTTGTTTCACTGCGGCTTGGTTACCTGGGCTGCAGGAGGTCATTTCTGTGCACCAAGATCACCTTGAGCTCACGTGATGGAGCCGGAATAACATTAAATTCACAAAACTAACACTGGACTCACAGTGTTGAGCTCCTCCCTGAGCCTCTGCGTCAGCTCGCTGTGCTCCAGCTCGGCTCGACTCTTGTCCCTCTCGGCCTCGCTGAGCGCCTTGGTGAGCTGCTCCACCTGGGCGCGCAGCTCCCTCACATCCCTCTCCAGGTCGCCCACCTGGCTCTCCCACTGGGACTGGCACCCCTCCAGCTTCAGCCGCAGCTCATGCCTGCCCTGCTCCAACTTCTACACAGGAGGGACAACAAAGGTCTTGTCAAGCCAAAAACACTGCCTAATAACATATTTATACTGAAGTTGGGTAGAAAGTTATAATTTATCTTTGTTGGAAACCAGGGATTATAATGACAAAATATTGTTTTGGAAGGAGTGACAGCATGCAGCAATAAGCCTCATTAAGTCCTCTAAAGGTTGCTGTAATCTGAAATAAACTACCAGTGGAGTACCACAAAATTTACATAGTAGAATTTGTCCTACTAGAGAAAAACACCTGTTCTGTTTTCATTTAGTTGATTAATCAGTTAACTGACAGAAAAACTGAAGGAAAACTGCCAAACATTGATTTTTTCACATCCTAAAGATGTTTTGTATACTGGTAAATATATATATATATATATATATACTATCACATCAAGTTTTTTCTACGTCTTTATGTCACCTAGTTCTTTGTCATCTTCCCTGTTTGTCCTTACTGTGTGAATGTGCAGTCACACCTGATCAGATTTAAGGTTAAACATCAACACAGAGTCATATCCACTCAGGTGTGTGACGCTGTGCAGCAACAGATTCACAGCAAACACAGGTAAAGGTTCAATGACATCTTCAGGTGACCAGGTGACGTTTCATTAGTGTGTTGTCAGCAGGCTACTAGTTTATTTCACAACTGCCTCAGAGATGCGTCACATGTATGTGACTTGTATCTTAAGATGGAAAAACACAGAGACATTACAACCAGAGTGCCAACCGGATCTAAACAGTTTCATATTGCAACAACTGAACTTGAAGCAGAAGCAACTTTTCAACTTTAGTATGGGAATACCTGCTGGTTCATGCACAGTAGGTTCCTATGAATATTTGATGCATTGACCTAAAAACAAAGCTACATGATGGTTGTAATGTGCCTCTTTCATATATCGTTCTCACCATTTGTCTATATAATAAAGACACTGCGTATTTCTACCACATCTCAATACAAATAATGGTAATAATGATAATAATGGTATGAACCACGTCCCCCATAACTGATACTTTCCTTAGGAGGACACGAAGTGGCGCATATTTTCTATTCTGGATTAACTGTGTTCACCGATCCTCTAGTTATAAAGATATCTGATGCGTTATCGTTGTTGATCCATCGCTAATCAAACAGTTTCCTTTCAGTCCGCCAACCTCAAACATTTTCTCTGAGCAGCTCCTTTTAAAACTATTTATCTGTGCCCTAACTTTCCAACAGGAATAAAACAGGTAAGTCTTACCTCCAGCTTGTCTGCGTATTGTTCATGGAGTGTTTCGCTTTGCTCTTTCAGCCGACGGTTTTCCAGGAGTAATGCGTTTCCCAGCTGAGCTGCCAAAATAACCTCTTCCTCCTTTTGTTTCAAAGTAGCCAGAAGTTCGTTGGGGTCTCGGTAATCTGTTAGGCCCATTTCCTCCTCTCCGTAGTCATAGAAGAAATCCTCGTCCAGGTCCATTTTCGTGGACTTGAAGCTCCATTCATCCAGTCGATCCATAATTAATTCAGTTAATTCAAACACACCTGACGAGTAAGTGTAGTTTCAGAGTGAAGAGCGCGTTGGTGCCATCGATGTGTCAGTGTGCATCAGTAACACCTGACTGTTGCTGCTGCCTCTCAGCGAGAGGTGGATGAGGGTTTGAGCTGTGCAGTGAAAGTGCTCCCTCCTTCTGTCACCAGCAGATTAGTGTTTGTCTCCGGGGGTGGAGTGTGTGTGTGTGTGTGTGTGTGTGTGTGTGTGTGAAGGGTGGCCTGAGTTACCTGAGCACCTGTTCCCGACGACCAGACAGACAAGTGTCCGGATTAACGGGCCAACGTGATATAGCGTCGTCAAGCACACACAGAAACACCTTTAAAACATCACTACAGTGTGTTTTAAATGTTGACTGTGGATGTCAATCATAACCTGCAGCACATGAGACAGGTGCGCTGTCAGAGGACATTTACTCTTATTTCAGTAAATCTATCTATCATGAAGCTACATCATATTCACATTACCAATGTATATTTCATGTTAATGTTCATACAGTATTGTTTACATGACTGTCCACCGTGTACCACTTTTATTTCCACATTTGTGGTTGTTTTTTGTTTTAACCTCACAGATTTTTCTCTTCATTAAAATTTCAATATTATCTATAATATCTGTTATCTGTCTGTTTCCTCCTCATTCTTAAATGTTATACACTGCTCAAAAATGTAAAGGGAACACTTAAACAACACATCCTAGATCTCAATGAATAAAATATTCTAGTTGAAAATTTTTATTCATTACATAGTGGAATAAATAAAATATCATAAAAATGTTTAATGAAAATCAAAATCATTTTTCCATGGAGGGATAATGGACGGATGTTCTCCTGAGGGATCTCCTCCCTGGATCAGGGCATCAGTCAACTCCTGGACAGTCTGGTGTTACTTGGCGTTGGTGGACGGAACGAGACATGATGTCCCAGAGGTGCTCGATTGGATTCTGGTCTGGTGAACGGGCAGGTGAGTCCATAGCATCAAGCCTTCATCATGCAGGAACTGCTGACACACTCCAGCCACATGAGGCCTAGCACTGTCATGTATCAGAAGGAACCCAGGGCCCACTGCACCAGCATATGGTCTTACAGTGGATCTGAGGATCTTATCCTGGTACCTAAAGGCAGTCACATAGAGGTTTGTGCGACCCTTTAAGGAAATGTCTCCCCAGACCATCACTGACCCACCACCAAACCAGTCATGCTGGAGGATGTTGCAGGCAGCAGAACATGTAGGGCGTCTTCAGACTCAGTGCTCAGTGTGAACCTGATCTCATCTGTGAAGAGCACAATGCCAATGGCGAATCTACCAATCCTAGTGTGTTCTCTGGCAAATGCCAATCAGCCTGCACAGTGTTGGGCTGTGAGCACAGGCCCCACGTGTAGACGTCGGGCCCTCATACAACTCTCATAGAGTCTGTTTC
>OMLM01016862.1:11617-23364 GCA_900302695.1 Helostoma temminkii | reverse complement strand
CAGTGAGAAAGAGAAAGCTGTCTGGGAGGGAAAAAAACAGTATGATCTAGAAAAGTCAAAAGTCAAAGTTCAGGATGTTGGGGGAGTGTGGACCTGATGCTGGACCTGATTTGTTTAAAGACATTTTAGAAAACAATTCAGCAACTGAGAAAGAAAAGACGCTCAATAAAAACCACCTACTGTACCTGCACTTGAGTTAGGCGGCAGCAGCTGAAGGGCCAGGATGCCCTGGCGTACCATGCTGACCAGACCCATATCCGCTGACACCATGGAGATGCCCTGATTCCTGTGGAGGTGGTCATCCATATTGCTGTTGCCATGGAGAACTGAACTTTGGACAGGCTCCACAGACTGAAGGCAAACAAAAAGTAAATGCATTAGGAATTATCTTCATCAGTATTTACTAACATTGATTATCTACGTCAACATGAAGGATTATCAGACAAACAGGGCTTCGGGCAATTAGATCAGATTACTCATCTGCTGCATGTATTTGTGGATTTCCAGTTACCGGGTTTCTTAATTGCATGTGAACTATACAACATCTGACACATATAGAAAGATCAATTAGACTGACACTAGTGACACAGATGAGAAAGGACACATTTAAAAGTTTTGGTGAGATCTAGTGTTCGATCAGCAACATCTTGCCTTGTTTTCAAAAGATTTTCTAAAGTACAGTTTATATCCTCTCTGTGTGCACCTGCCTGTTTATGCTGCTGATGGAGGACTTCTGCAATGTTGCTCTCCACTGCTCTGAGCTGCTGATAGATGTGATGGAGGAACTCATCCAGGTCTGTTCTATCTAGCTGACAGCCCTGGACCAAAACCTGCAAGTGGAGGAGAGAGGAGAATCAAGGCTGTCAGAAAAATGCAGGAACATCTGCAGCAGCTTTATGCATCACATGGAAACAAATACAAGCGAATACAATTAAATATTTAATGAATACAACCTGGTGAGAAGTAAGGCCGATGATTGAGGAATACGCCAGGATGGTGGTGAAGATCTTAGGCTTGAAAAGCTGATCAGTTCCGGGGACTTTGAATGGTTGAGTGAGACCAGCCAGACACCTCGACAAGGCGTGAAACACCTCGTCAAAGATCATCTCTCCTGTGCTGTCATCCTGCACGATAGAAAACAAAACATGATAAGAAAACCTTTTTGTAATGAGCAACATCAGAAGCATCTTATGTCATCTGGTATAAAATCTGAGTAAAATCTTGATGTGGTTATTTGCTAATATAAAACCTATTTTTGATTGTAAAGAGCTGAAGAACTCATATCAAATGGTGAATGTGAGTTTTTTTTTTCAAAAGTAACTGCTCATTTGGATTTTGATGTCAGCAACACATTTCATCATCTCTGCTTCATAATATCAATAAAACATTGAGAGAATCCAGAGACATCTTGAATGGCCATAATCTATGGGCACGCAGGCAGCACCACATAAAAAAACCAGACACAATTCTCTAGTGGAAATCAGTGCATGGGCTCACAAACACCTCACAAAACCACTGCCAGTGAACACAGTTTCTCACTGTATCCACAAATGCAAGTAAAAACCCTTCCACACTATGAAATAAACAAATATGCTGCTGTATTTCTTTAACCCCGTCACGTTATGCTGCCATTATCTTCGTTCTGTTGAAGAATATATAAAAATGTGTGTGTGTCTGTACTGTGAGTAAGGATCCCTCTGTGAAGGCACTGTTTATGCTGAACAATACATATGCTGTCTTCCAGTTGACGTCTTTTAGAGGGAAAGGTCTTGCTTATTTCAACAAGACTAGGTCACACCAGTCTGGATGCTATACTGGCCTGGCGGCAGTCCACTGAAAATATTTAGCACATATAACAAGCTGAGCACATATTAAAAAGAAAAAGAAAACTACTGTCTCAGTTTCCACATTTAATATGTGTTTCTGTACTGTGTCAATCAAATATACTTTTAAATGCTTTGCAAGTCATCATGCATGGAATTAAAAATAGTTCTTTTCCACCTCAAAGAAAGCAAATACGTGAAACTAAATGAGTTAAATATCTAATAACACTCCAACCACTTTTCACTTTCCAGAAGACAAATCTTACCACAATCCCCGTGGAGGGGCTGAGGTCCAGCTCGATGATGAAACGATACCTCCGGGCCAGGAAGGTGGCCCGCGTTGATGGCATCAACATGTAGGGGTACGTAGTGGGGGAGAAGTCTGGCTGCCATCCTTTCGGTAAGATGCTCAGCAAGTCCAGTTCATTCTCAGAGTTCAGCTGCAGAATGGTGGAATGAGGTTATAAAAACATTAGTTACATTGTTGTTATCTTCTAATGCATGCCAGTTATACGAGAACAACTAGAGTGAGGTCAAAGTGTTAGAGACTAAATATTCAGAGTGAATACTGGAGAATAATGGTAGATGTTACTAACAGACTTTAATCGTGGTGCAACTGGGCCTCTATGAGGACAGGACAACAAAGTAACAGGCAGGGTTAGCTCACCAGTTCAGGCTTCGAGGCCGGCCAGATCACTTGGTTAAGTTTACCAAGGAACCACGCTAAACGTACATTCCTAGAGATGCGATAGTCCTCCTTCATCAGCAGGTAGATTTGGTCAGCCTCCTCCACCTTATGAAAAGAAACACTTGGTAAAGTGTTGTAGGATGTGAACTGTTCAGAAATGCAACAAAACAAACTCTCAACATGTGACTGTGTGACAGCATCACAGCATTCCTGCCTATCAGCTGGTGATGAGGTGTGAAAAGAAATGAATGAGCACACACAACTGGTCACATGTTGAAGTATAAACAGGTATAAACTGATTGCAGGTCAGCCCCAGTATTGAATGAATTACTGCAAATTACAACAATAATAAACAAAATACTGTTAATATACAAAATAAACAGTATATTTAGTGCTGTTGTTAGGTGTGTACATAATGTAGTCTAGGAAAGTGCACAAAAATCTGCTAGACTAATGAGACGTGGTACAATACTTTGTTTTAAAAAATCTTAAGTTTGTTTATAATCTACATATTTTTAATTACAAACTCAATTTAAAAACCTTGCAGTTTTACATCTCTAATGATTCCCACCTAGCTACATTAAACAGCTAGCATATATATGATTTAAGACTTCACTGTTGAACACGGGAACACAGTCCACCGACTGGTGGCTTATTCTTCATTCAAATTCCCTTTTTAATAACAGCTTTCCTATTAGCTAACCTCATTACTTCCGACGTGCAAGCTAGCATGTGTGCACGTTTTCAAGTTAAGATTTTATGAATATAATAACTTTAGAAGAGTTACTTGTGCGCCGAGTTCTTCAAAATATTGGACAGATTAACTAAACGTCAACAACGATGAAATAACTGTGTTTCCATTTTTAGTACAGAACTAAGCAGCACTAAATTCCTTCATTGGTTCAGCTAATTTGGTGCTGCATGTAACCTTTCCACTGTGGTCTACCTCAGCCAGAGTTGTCTTTTATTTGCATTCGTCTATTCACCGCCTGACTGGCCAGAAACACAGAATAATGTCCACACTTTTATGTAGCTGGAGACCTAACATGACTCATGTTATTATCTAGGTTAATTTAGCTTGACATGCACTGCTAGCTGTTAGCTGTTGTGCTAACGCAGCGTTACGGTTGATATAACGCAAGTTTCTATCCGCCCACATGTCAGCACAGCTTTGTTTTCTGGAAACTTTTAATTTAAGGCTCACTTTCAATGGGGCTTTGTCGACTTCTAGCTGTCTGGGAACATAGCTACTGCAAAATGTGCTATTTTCCTCACAACCAATGCAACCTGTGTGCTTCTAATGTAGATTAAAGTTAATGTTACCTCATTGTCCTGTCTCTCTGCCATGCCGTGTCTAGCATAGGGACTGCAGGGATGTTAGTGAGCCTCGGCTGGCGGACATTCAGATGGTATTTGCAAAAAAATACGTCCTATTACTTGTTTATCATCTGCCTTGTCTATAGATCAGGTGTTCGCAAACCACCGTCACTTCGGACAGCACACACATCTTCCGGTCCACTATTTCAAAATAAAACGAACGCAGAAACGTGTCCACTTCAGGGACGTAGGGTCTACACTGTGAAACGTCGTTTATCTAGGATGTAAATGTTGATGTAAACTTTGCTTTGCTTTAGTTTTTCTCCCTGACTTACAGTTTTTCTTGTTTTGTACCTCACTTGTAAGTCGCTTTGGATAAAAGCGTCTGCTAAATGACTAAATGTAAATGTAAATGTAATGAAATGTGAGAGTTGAAAGTATCTTTCACCTAGAGACTTAGTGTGGAACAGAAACAGCACAAAAGGAAAAGGTAGAGCTGATTTTTGCTGACAGGTTGTCCATCTACCATAGTACTTCACTGTTTATTAGTTATTTATGTTTTGTATTAAGAATCAGCATCTGCAAAGTAACCAGAAACTTTAAATGTCAGATGAATGCAGTGGTGAAAAAGAGCAATATTTCCCTCTGAACTGTAGTGGAGTACAAGTACCTCATTTTTACAGAACTTTTTAAAGAACTTTACTTGAGTAAATGTATCTAGTTACTCATCACTTCTGCATTGATCTGCTTCTGTTTTTGAGCAGTGCCATGTTTTTTAAAGTCATATGTTACTTGTGACACTTGAATAGAACACAGTGGTCATTTATGCCATTTGTCAATTAATAACACATAAAATATGCATGTAATGTCTTTTATTTTCCACTTTCTTCTTTTGAATCCATTTGAGCTTAGAAACGTTTAGTGCTCTTACTCTGACATTCCCCTATTTAAACTTCCGTGGATGCTATTCTGTATAAGCGGCATGTGATCCGGAAGTGTCGCTGCTTCCCTGTCAGGAGAAACAAACGGCAAACAAAGCTGAGTAGACAAGTAGCAGGTGAAAGACCAAGCAAACAGTGAACACTGGCAGCAGTAGTAGAGGAATCACTCATTACCGGAGTTGATGTTTATATTATATTATATTATATTATGATTCAAAGTAGATTCGGAAGTAATGAAATGCTGCCTGGCAGGTAAGTATGAGGGCAAAGTGGCCCTCAATACAAATTGCTGTCGCGTAGTATTTACGTCATGCTGAAAGCGACGACAAGCTGCCTTCTCCACGCTGTGTGGATTCCTATGTGAACTTTATTTTTTGGCTCTGTTTGTCTTAAATCATGGAGAAAAAAGGCTCAAACTCGTTCGGAAAGAAGCAGAAACCCGCGAAGATGAATGACGCCGTCGACCCCGTCAAAAATTTCGAGAAATGGAAGAAAAAATACAACAAGACGAAAGCGCGAGTGAAACACGAGAGGGTGCAGAAGAAGAAGCCCGAGTGGCAGGTCGAACGGGAGTACATCGACAGGCTGGTCAGCAGGTACGGTGACATCAACACCAAAGAGGTCATCAAGTTTTCAGACTTCCCCATTTCAAAGAAAACCCTGCTGGGTTTGCAGGGGGCCCAGTACAGACAGCCCACAGAGATCCAGAGACAGACGATCGGCTTCGCTCTGCAAGGTAAAGATGTTCTCGGTGCGGCTAAGACCGGCTCTGGGAAGACTTTAGCCTTCCTAATACCGGTGCTGGAGTGTCTGTACCGACAGCAGTGGACCTCCATGGACGGCCTCGGTGCTCTGATTATATCCCCCACCAGAGAACTGGCCTACCAGACCTTCGAGGTCCTGCGCAAAGTGGGCAAGAACCACGAGTTCTCTGCGGGGCTCATCATCGGCGGAAAGGACCTGAAGAACGAGTCGGAGAAGATCCCCCGCACCAACATCGTCATCTGCACCCCGGGCCGGCTGCTCCAGCACATGGATGAAACAGCTGCTTTCCACGCTTCCAACCTGCACATGCTGGTCCTGGATGAGGCGGACCGCATTTTGGATATGGGCTTCGCGGATACTCTAAACGCGATTGTGGAGAACCTTCCCAAGTCGAGACAGACGCTGTTGTTCTCCGCCACTCAGACAAAGTCTGTCAAAGACCTGGCCCGGCTCAGCCTCAAAGACCCAGAGTACGTGTGGGTTCACGAGAAGGCCAAGTTCAGCACGCCGGCCACTCTGGAGCAGAGCTACGTGCTGTGTGAGCTCCACCAGAAGGTCAACATGCTCTACTCCTTCATCAGGAGCCACCTGAAGAAGAAGATCATAGTCTTCTTCGCATGCTGCAAGGAGGTGCAGTACCTGTTCCGGTCCTTCTGCCGCCTCAGACCCGGCATACCCATCTTGGCTTTGCATGGCAAGCAGCAGCAGATGAAGAGGGTGGAAGTTTACAACGACTTCCTTAGAAAGCAGAATGCTGTGCTGTTTGCCACAGACATTGCCGCCAGAGGCTTGGACTTTCCCGCTGTCAACTGGGTGCTGCAGTTTGACTGCCCCGAGGACGCGGACACCTACATCCACAGGGTGGGCCGGACCGCCAGGTACAAGGAGGGCGGAGAGGCCCTGCTGCTCCTGCTCCCATCAGAAGAGAAGGGCATGGTCAGCCAGCTGCAGGAGAAGAAGGTGCCCATCAATAAGATCCAGGTGAGACCTCGTACACACAGCAACACAACAGTAGACATTGCATAATAAGTTAATAAGACCCTGTAGAATCATATATAAAGTCCAACACATCCCACTTGAGCAGCACTAAGTGACAGTGAAGAGGAAATCCTCCCTTTAACTGAAGAAGCCTCAGGGTGGACGGTCATTTGCCTCGACTGGTTAGGGTGAGTGGAAAGGAAGAGGGAAAAGACCAACAAGCAACAACATTCTTTGGCTTTATGATTGATTTAAGCCCATTTAAATGATCCGCTCTTAGTGTTCAGTGTTATTATGATGTCAAACTGTATTGATCCCTTGGGGAATCTCAGTCCCTCATCCTCAGTGTTACCAGCTCATCTGACTGTAGAAGTTTGCTTTTGTAGGTTTATAGACCTGTGAGATTCAATGGAGCTGAACATCATGTGGTTTTGTCCACAGCCTCAATTTCAGTAGTGTAATAAAAACAATTCACCCTGATGTGAGTGTGTAAGAAAACGTGTCATTACAACAGTGTAAAAATACTTAATACTAAAATATACTAATGTAGCAAAAGATCAGTTTAGTAGTCGAGTAGAGACATGAATGAGTAGCCATTCTATATACATCTAATAGACAATTAAGTGTTATTTCAGTCTGATTTTGCAGATCATGTAGTGCACACTAATAGAGTGATTTGATAGAAGTTGGTTTGTCATAGTGTTTCTGTAAGAGCTGACTAATTGTCTAATTGTGTTTGACAGACAAACCTCTTATAACTACTAGATATTTGAATGGAGTCTGGTAGAATAGGAAATAATGTCTGTGTGGGGTGAAAATGAAGAGCTCCATACAAACAGCATGGCTGCTGTCTCGCACACCATCAGCGTGTTGCTCTATAATGTTGATATCAAACTCTACCAGTAACCATAAACAGCATACACCATAGAAACAAAGATTTGTCGACATCTGATTAATTTATTTCATTGCGTGGTTGATTCCAGGTGAACCCAGACAAGCTGCAGCAAGTGCAGCAGAAGCTGGAGGCCTTCCTGGCCCAGGAGAAGGAGCAGAAGGAGAGAGCCCAGAGGTGTTTTGTGTCCTACCTGCGCTCCGTCTACCTGATGAAGAACAAGGATGTGTTTGATGTATTTAAGCTCCAGATTCAGGAGTACGCAGGCTCCCTGGGCCTCGCGGTGGCTCCGAGGGTGCGCTTCTTAAACAAAGCCCAGGCCCAGAGAGCCGAGAGCGGCGGCCAGAGGGAGGAGGAGCAGTCTGAAGCAGAGGAAGAGCTGAGGAGCTTTAATGCCCTGTTGAGAGGAGAAGCTCCTCAGGAGGGCAGCTCAGAGTCTGAGGATGAGGACGAGGATGAGGAAAGCAGCGACGAAGAGGACGTTCAGTCCAGAACACGACTGCAGGGTACAGATGAAAGCGATGACGATGACGATCTGAGGGACTTGGACCTGCTGACGGTCAAAAGAAAGGACGTCTTCAATCTGACAGGGAACCAGGAGAGTGTGGAGGAGGCTTCAGAGGAGTCCAAAAAGAAGCCAGTAAAAGAGACAAAGTTCAAAGAGGCCAAAAAGGTCCTCAAGAAAAACTTCAAGGTCAACACCAAAGTGACTTTCAGTGAAGAAGGAGAAGCTGTGCAGCTGTGGCCACCGGTCCAGCGGGCAGTGACTGCCGAGGAGGAGGAAGAGGAGGAGCAGGTCTCAGGTATCAATGTGGAGAAGGCCAGGCAGAGGCTGCAGCTTGAGGATCAGAAGTTTGACAAACAGGACTACAGTCGCAAAGTCAAAGCCAAACACAGAGAGCAGAGGCTGAAGGCGAGGGCAGCCAGGAAGGAGGCCGGCAAGCAGAAGAGGCATAAGGATGACGACGACGAGGAGGAGGATGAGGTGCTGGCCTACCTGGCCAATCACAGCGACGACGAGTTTGACCCTAGCACCCTGCCAGACCCTGACAAGCTGTCCTCTGAGGAAGAGGAGGAAGAGGAGGCGCAGGTGCGGTCAGTTAAACGGAAGCAAAGCAGCGACGAAGAGGAGGAGCTCACACCTGTGAACAGGAAGAAGGCGAGACAGCAGGACAACGCTGAGCACGCAGCTCTGGACACAGGTCTGTCTCTGGCTGAAGACGAGGAGTTGGTCCTGCATCTGCTCGGAGGACACAGGTAGAGAAAACGGCGTCAACGTTATCAGCAACATGGACAGAAGCAGAGTCTCCTCTCAAATGCTTATTATTCTACTGTGAGTGGGATGATTAAAGGGACACTGCAGCTCAAGACTCACAACAGACATTTTTAGTTTCCTACGTAAAACTGGTTGATATTCAACACTGACGGTGTTGTCACATGATGGGATGGCAGATGTTTAGACTCCATCAGGACTGTGTCTAATCATAACAACAACACACGGACTTGTTAGAATCATTATTACATTGATATATACATTATTTGTTTTTCAAAATAAAAACAAAACACTTGTTTTCTAATGTTCATTTCAGATTCCTACTTGGACCATGCTGTTCAAATAGAACATTTTATAAAGGAAAGAAATGTGTGAACAACAGGACTCCAGGATAATACCTTGCATACTAACTGAACCACTGCTACACTTAATTGAAATAGTAAGATTTTAATATTTTGTTTGATTTCACGTTTACATTAACCTAGCATTAGGTCAGCTCCATGTAAACGTGGAGCTGAACGCAACATCGTCTTTTTGTGAATTATTGGTTTTATTTTCAAAAGCTCCCAATGCACATATATGACTTGGTAAGTTATGTAACTACAGTTCACCCAAAAGATTTGGAGCACAGAGGTTTTGATGAGTTGTCTTTTGCCATAAAAGTTCACAGTGCTGCTGTTCCAACTCATAACCTTCATCAACATCTTAACACGTTGAACACAATCTTTCTTTATGTTTAGTGTAATTTGACATCAGAACACTGGCCTTTAATAATAATTACGTTATGCAACAAGAAACATGGATGTGCTCAGACAGTGAGGAGTCAAATTCAGTAAAGTGCTTTGGTTAAATAGGAACAAAAATTATTATTCACTTCAACAATAATATCTGTCAAATGAAACATACATCCTATATGAACCATGTGTGTCCAGCAGGTGGAGCAGAGCGACTCTAACTTCAGCAACAGAAGTGAAATGGAAATGTGATGATACCTGAGTGAAATCATCAGCAGAAAGAGTTGAATGTTGAACCTGTTCCGTGTTGTGTATTCTGGGAGATTTAAAAAAAACCAGGGGAGATAAATCAAGTATCAACACAGACCTGGAGGAGGAAATCACTTCCAGTTAATATTAAGATAAACGCCAGATAGCAAATGAGTCATTTAGGATAAAACAGCTTTGAACTTAGTCTGTGACACCAAATTCTTGAACTGAATTTCCCTCTGCAAACTGTGTGAAGCAGAAATAGTGAATGTGTCCTGTCATGAGCCACTGTGAAACAATAAAGGCAGCTGTGAAGAAGTGAAGTGACTCCAGTCATAGACAGAAAAGGAGAAAATGGGCCATACCACAATAAACTCAGCGAATGACGCTGTGTATACTGTTCATTTCATGTCTCTTGACGGCCATTTGAGGTGTATACTGGTGATTTTAAAATCCCTCTGTTCGTTTTGTGTACTCTGGGCCTGCCAGAGGCACCTTACGTCCTTAATGGTAAAGCCCTTGTTAATCGGGCCGTTCTGCCGAATCGGGGCCATTTGCGTCTCCAGGACATTATATGAATTAAGTACATAAAAATAACTGTAAAATACATTTTATCATTAAACATGGTGTTCTGCAAATTGATCTAATTGCAGATGTAAGATATCAAATTAAAAACATTGATAAAAATTATCTGCAACACTAAAAAAAAGCATTTTTTACTTGTCCCCACTCTCTTACACTACACTTTAACATGGTGTCTTCTACTTTAATAATGTAGTTGTCTGATTATTAGTCAATAAATTAGGATTTATGTGATTTCAGTTGAAGTTTCTAAAGACAATTAGGATCAGTCTAACAATGTGAATACATTACTATAGGATGTAGGTTTTGCAATCGAACCATTCAGTGTTTTATATAGACAGGTCCATTTTAGGTACTGGTAGTCAATATCCAGATCTAACAGTATTTTCTGCTTTATTTTTTTGTTGTCTTTCCTACCTTTTATAAAAGACAGAGAAATATATATAAAGTCTAGGAGATAGAAAACCTGCCTATGGCATGCAGCAGGGGAAGGACTGAGAGCAGCCTCTCTATCACTTTCTCTTTCTGCCTTTCTGCCCCTCTCTCTTTCTCTCTCCTCATCCTTCACTGTGAAGAACATGCGCACACAGCCACACACACACACACACACACCCAAAAGCACACACACAATAATACACATGCACATATTCGCATATTGACATGCATCCCTGTTACGCAATGTTCATTAATGTGACTACATTTTTTTTTTCTTTCAAAAAACAAAGATAAACCACATTTCTTTTTCAATTATATTTGGTCCAACCACTTGTGTGCATATGTTGTGATATTTTAGTCACAAAATATAATAATTTTAATATGTAACTAACTATCTCTTTAAAACAAACACTTTTTTAAGGGGAAAAAAAGTAAGTATACTTTTACACATCCTTTTAAATGCCACTCGAGTTTTGGTAACAGGACAGAAAAACTAAGTAGTAAAAAAAAAAAAAAAAAAAAAAAAAAATTGCACTCATATCTCATTAAATAAACACACTTCTCCTGCTAGTACTTTACTTTGCTTTAGTTTTCTCCTTGACTTAGAGTTTTGCTTGTTTTGTCCCACACTTGTAAGTCGCTTTGGACAAAAGCGTCTGCCAAATGACTAAAAGTAAATGTAAATGTAAGATTGTGTGTCTTTATTTTTTAGTGTAGAAAATTGTTGTTTAAATACTATTCTGCTAAGGACAATTTGGCCTTGTGAGCACATTAGCAGGCCAGCACATAGCCAGTCCTCACACTTTCAAAAAACATTTTTGGGGTTAAGGCTAAGTTATAGGTTAAGGTTAGAATTTGGTTTTGGTTAGGGTTAGGTATTTAATTTTGAGGGTTATGGTTAGTGTAATGGGCTAAGGAATGCATGTTAATTAATGTCTTCACAAGTGTATTAATAAATAAAGTAAAAAGAGAGTAGATAGGAGTAGATCCGTCAAATGTTAAATGATACCAGGGGCAAATTCAGACTCTTCCAAATGCTTGAATAACTGAGTCTGTGATGATCATCACTT
>OMLM01016862.1:0-11303 GCA_900302695.1 Helostoma temminkii | reverse complement strand
TTTTTGTCCTTGACTTAGAGTTTTGCTTGTTTTGTACCTCACTTGTAAGTCGCTTTGGACAAAAGCGTCTGCCAAATGACTAAATGTAAATGTAAATGTAAAAATGCAACCAACGCCCGATTAAAAACCTTCAAAAAATAAAACAAAGTTGCCTGAGATGGTCAAATACGCATTTTGAATAGTTAAATATATGTGTTGTTAGACTAAATGCTGAAAAAAGATAAAAGGGGAAATTTATTTTTGAAGATTTACAACAGCCAAATGGGAATGGCCCAATCACTCAGTTAACCCACTTTGAACCAAGCACGTAAATTTTCACACACATCACACGTTTCCCCTCACAAAACACAAAAAATAATACAATTATTATTTTTATTATATATAATTTTTTCTTCATACGTGGTTAAACATGGCGCGCCTTTTTTTCCGTGGTACTCAAATGCAGCATTGGTTCAGGCAGCAGGTGTTGCTACTGAACACCTTCTACAGGTGAGGCCCGTCACTTCAGGTTTTCTCCTGCATTTATATCAACAAACCTAGTAGTCGTAATATTTTTACTACATGAAAATAAAAAATACAGCTTTTTTGGATAAAATAACTGACTCTAGACTTTAGGACGTGGCAGCGACATAGACCGCACGACGCTAATATAGCTAACTTACCGCTAGCTAAGCTAACTTTAAGCTTATTTTCATGTTGTGTGAAACAATAATGTACCGACTAGGGCCTTTTCAAAAGCAGGAGCACTTCACGTTAGTTGTTATATGACCAAGTACAACTCGACCAACAAAACCCCAAAACGTATTTTTGTCGTCTGCTATCTGTGTGCTTGTTATTTCTGCCAGCTACACGTGTATCCTTAGCGTTATTTTCACCACCCGGTGTGTAGCGGTTAAATACCTGATTAATGTCGGTAGCAGATATAAGATGAGCGGCCAAACATAAATCTAACAGTACTGTTAGTAGCTTTTAGTTAACACATGTCAAAACGCAGTTATCTTTATTTTTACTGTTGGGAAGTTTAAATGCAGCAGGTTTTCATAGCTGGGGAAATCTATAACAACCGAGCTGTTGCTTTTTGGACCAAATAACACTGTTTTCTCCGTTCAGAAGTTATTATGGCCTCTAATAAAGTGGTAACTGAACCACATAAGAAGGTGGAGACCTGTGTCACAGCAGCGGATGGAGACTCCTCAGTTCAAGTCAAGATATTACAGGTTCCAGCCCAGTGCAGACCCTTCACTGCTGCTGCGGTCTCTGTGGCTGACGCCATGTCTGCCCCTCCTAAAATCATCACCACTGGCCAGGGCCACCAACCTGCCTCCTCTACAGTCACCGGCCTAGGGTCTCAGACTTCCTCACCTTCTATAATGGTCATAGCGAAGGTGGCCACTCCAGGAGGAATGAGTGCTAATAGCCAACCACATGTAGCAAAACCAGCTCTGAGCCAGGTAGTCTCTGTGAACCAGGCCATAACCCCAGGAAGGACAGTGGTGATATCTGTGCCCAGGACAGCAGCACCACAGTCAGTTGCTGTGGCGCCTCGGCTGCCTTCTGTTTCCTCACAGCTTCCAGCCAATATCCAGATACCACCAGGTGAGCTGTTGCATGTCCCATGATTGTAGTCTGGGCTGGTCCTGATTTCTGATTGCTTGTGTTCATATGTCACATTTACAGATAGAGCCACTGTTGCAGTCTGAATTCCAATTATAGCACTTAATAAACTGTGTGTTTTGTGTTTGTTTCTGTTTACTTGGCTGTTAATTGTTGCAGGTATGATGTTGATCCGCAGTGACAGTGGTCAGCTGATGCTCGTATCTCAGCAGGCTTTGGCACAGGCTCAGCAGGGACCAAGAATCGTCAGTGGTCCAGTGCCCAGAATCCTGGCCCCTCAGGTGTGTGTGTGTGTGTGTGTGTGTGTGTGTGTGTGTGTGCTGCTTTTAATTACTGCAATTAAAAGCAGCAGCGTTACTGAATTTTAACAGTATGTGATGTCATGGGTATTCCTGTGGTCTCATCCAGTTGTCTTGTCTGGAGTTTAGGTAACTGCGGCACCTGGAAGTAAAAGTAACGAGAAGGTGACCGTGATCAGGATGGCAGCCCCTACCAGCTTCCAGCCATCAGTCCAGAAGACTGCTGTGGTCAAGGTGCACTCAAATGTTGGTCGTGAACATTGCTTGTGAAACCAACCTTACTGGCCAGAAAAAAATGGTCATACTTAACATTAAGAATATGGTAGTTTTTAGTGAGAGACTGCAAAAAATATTTGGCACACAAAACTGCTTTCACTGTCTTTTGGCTCAATTCCAGTGCAAGATAGTTAGATAAGTGTATCTTGCTTGTTGGTTTTCACAATTAGTGAGTTGTGTAGGTTTAAATTCACGTGTATAGTGAGTCAAAGGCTACATTCACACTGCAATCAAAAGATTAGTCCATCAGGTTGCATTTCATCTGACTTTTTTCTCCTGAGATCAGTGTCTTTCCATGAGAGTGTTGTGGAGAGGCGTTGATAGATGTAACCAAAGGTAGGTGCTGACGTTGTGAAACTTTGGATGAAATCTGCTTCTCGTGTCATGGTCTCACCATTCTCGGGTCTGATGCATCCACACACATGTTTGCACATACATGGCAGCCATTGCTAAAGAAAAGGCCTATGTTAAAAACATTGCACTCTTTTCCATATCCCTCTTCTCATTATCATTTGCTTATAAGTTTTTTTGGCTTCCACTGCACAACAACTTCAAAATGTAATCGTAAATGCTTATTTTAGCTGCATCTGTGTTTACTTCCATATACATAACATGCTGCATGTGACATCCCCTTATTGATCTTCTGCGCATGTGGTTCACTTCATGGCCGTTCACATTGTTGCATTTTAAAAATGGTGTGAACAGCCACACCAAAATTGGATCCGAAAATCCGAATTGAGCATTTAGACCATCTGCCTGAACGTAGTCAAAGTGTAACACGAACCTTTGTATATTTAGCGAAGAATTGTGGTTTTTAGATCTAATGTCATTGTTAGATACTTAAGTGGCCATGTTTAGCTTAGTGTGGTGGCTCGACTTGCACAAAAATCAAAGTTGCACCAGCTTTATTTGCATTTGACTAAATGCACAGATGCACCAGGGGACAGGGACTTGTTTTCAAACTCTTGTGAAGTTCAAATAGGATTCAGTTCAGCCGGTCAGAGTACACCTCCTGGCCTCATCCTCACGCTGTGTCTACATCGCACTACACCACACACAAGTGACTCTTGTTTACATCATTCAGCAGTGTTAACTGACGTACATTGGTGTGTTTAATCTTCTCCTGATTTTAGTTTTGGGCTGATATATTGTTTTGTTAAGGTGATTGGTGTAGCTTCCAAACCAGCTGTAGTCCAGTCCCTCAGTGCTGTGTCAGAGCGGGGCAGCCAGCCTCGCATCCACACAACCGTCACAGAAACAAAGAAGGAGCCACCAGCCACCTTCAGTCAGGTGAGTGTCACCGGTGTCAGACTCAGACTGGGCAGTGAGACAGAGAATCCACATAGCTACTGCATAATCACAGACGGATCAGTGACAGACAAGTACAACATGAGGGATAGGAACAATTGAACACACTGTCCTTTATCAGAAATGGTTGTTGGCTGATATGTCACCAACAGGAGACCTTGGAAAGTGTGAAAAAATGCAAGAACTTCCTGGTGACTCTCATTAAGCTGGCCTCCAGTGACTCCAGATCTGCCAACATGGCCAACAACGTCAGGGGACTGGTTAGGAGTCTGCTGGTATGTCTGTCCTGTGGTTTCATTTTTTTAGTGGAATAATGTGGAATAATGAAATGTTTAACAGTACAGACACATTTCGTTTTTTTTCTTTTTTAATTAAGTTGCTTAATTTTTCTAAATTGATGATAGGGGAATTTTTTTCCCCACTTTTAAAATAAATTAACAACACAGAACAAAGTACAAACATTTTCAGTGGAAAGCACTAGAAGCTCATCACTACCTCAAGTAGACTATAAGCTAAGGTTATTTTGTCTAGTGCTGCTTGCTGTTCTTCTAATGTCCATTTGTAGTTTGTTTATTTTCTGTTTTACCTTTTTTTAAACCATAATAAGTTCACATAAAATATTATCCTCTATTTATATAAATGAGGGGGGAAAAACATTAGAAACATTTCTTTATGTCTTAACTTAAGGTCTTAATGGCTCCACCACCTATGAATAAATGTCATAGTGACAGTTCCAACTTAAAAACTGAAATTATAACCTTGCAAAAGCAGAAATAATGGTACCTGTTGTATGTGATTGCATTAGATAGTATATGTGTAAATAATAAAGTGACCGGTGGTGTATTTTCACTTCATTATGCTGCAGGAAGGAAAGCTAGAAGCAGAGGAGTTTACAGAACAGCTCTATAAAGAGTTGAAGTCAACCCCTCAGCCATGCTTGGTGCCTTTCCTTAAGGTGAGCAGACATTTCACAGCAATAACAACAAAATAAATTAAATCTTAGATATGTGACTCTTGGGGAGTTCAGTTTGGCAGACAAAAACTGCCTGTGGGCATTTAATTTAAATGTTAAGTATCAACGTATTTGCAACTGTGCGTGCATCAGAGGGAACTTCGCTTTGCGCGATTCATAGAGCTGAGGAGAAATGACATGCCGTCATGTAAATCGGATAAATAACATCAGACTATTTAGTATGGTTATTAAAAGAACAAGGTATAGACCTGTTCTATTGGAGATGCAACCTTAAATGACTGCTGTTGGCGCTATACAGAAATTATAATTAAATTATTGAACTAGGCAGGTCAGGTGGCGATGTTGGCAGAGCGCACCGCCCCACTACTATAATGGTAGGGGAAACGCTTTCATCAAAATAAATGAATAATATGCTGATCATAGTTAACAGTTACCATTATTTTTACTTTTCAGATTGTGTTTTCACCAGAGCTCCTCCATATTTTTAGTAGAATGAAATAAAATAAATGTGAACTCCAAGTAGTTTGTGTAAAATGTGGTGTTATGGAATTTGTCTGATAACATTTCACTCCTTTCCATTCTTTCTCTGTTGCTACCAGAAAAGTCTTCCTGCAGTGCGTCGCCTCACTTCAGATCCCCAGTTATTTATTCAACAGGCCTCAGCTTCCACTCGCAACCCTAATACCATGTCCTCCACTGTGAAGACATCCATCCCTGCGACAGGACCAAGCCTTAAGACCAGCGAGCAGGTAAAGAAATGTTGTGTTTGACAACTGTTTTAGCCACCTCTATGGATGCCACCTTTTTAGAGTGTAAATCCTAATGAATCCTAAATGTAGGTTATTCAGCAACCTGGAGGAGCTGT
Organism: Helostoma temminkii; assembly: GCA_900302695.1. Classification (NCBI taxonomy): domain Eukaryota; kingdom Metazoa; phylum Chordata; class Actinopteri; order Anabantiformes; family Helostomatidae; genus Helostoma; species Helostoma temminkii. Next base: position 5,968 of record OMLM01016862.1, on the reverse strand, counting down.
TCTGAGACCTGGGTTGACAACGTTACCCCAGTCCAGAAATTGCAGCAGACCCTGCCCCAAAGTCACAGTGGTCCAGTCAGGAAAACACTTCACAGGTGACACTTGTTGGTGCTACATTTTGATTCAGAATTGATGTTGTTAATGGGATAGAAATACCCATTTTTGCTATTTGTGACCCAATCAGTGCCAGTCATCTTGCATTAATATTTATGATCTATATGCCAGTAAATTTTCAAATATTTTTTTTAACCTCACACCAGGTGTAAATACACCAAGAACACTTAATATTAGGGATGTCCCGATTCCGATACCACCCTCAAGTACTGAGTAATTTCTCAGATACCTCACGCAATACCACTTTACAGCAAAGCCAAGCCAATGAGACGAGTAGGAAGTAAGGACTGATAGTGAATCCAGTCGATTTGCACAATAAAACATTAAGCTATGCGTAAAAGTCCCCCTGTTATGTCTGTAGTTGGTTGACTAAATACACCCAGTGTCGGTTTCTTCTCCTAACATGTCTAAGTGTTAACCTAGTGTTAGAATAACACATTAGGACATTAGGTTTGCCAATGCCAGCAGCAGGAGACAGCAGCTACAAGCACTTAAACACTGGAGAAGTTAGAGAAAATGTCCCGAGTCAACCCGCAGGTCATTCAAATAACAGCAGCTCTTAATTAGTTTATTGTGTCGGTTGTTAACAATACTGAACCCAATGTCATTCCCAGCTGTCTTGACACTCTTGCCAAAGGTATATGACTTTGAGAGAATAATATTGCAAGCGAAGCAATTTCAGGGTTCACACACCAGCTGAGCCATAGCGGGTGTATAATTTTTAGATGTGAGCAATAGTTTAGTTTAAAATAAATAGTTTTGTATATTTTATTTAGTCTCACTCAGAAAGCAACAACCTCTGATTACAGTGCTTGAAGTTATTGCATTTTCCTGGTAATAATACAAAATAATGTATTTTTTTGTAATAAAAATTGCTGCACCTGCAATATTATTAATATTATTAAGTAGTTGTGGATACCGAGACGGTATCCACAACTACTCAAATGTCAGTACTCATGCTTGTGCTCAGTCAGGAAAAGTGGTATCAGGACATCCCTAATTAATATCAGATGTAGATGCAATGGCCCCAAGATCAGATGTTATTATCTAGATTACATATCCAGGTACAGGGGTTACTAACAGGAGCAACTTAAATGTTTGTCTTTTATAACAGTGTTTCTAGTTTGAAAACTGAGAACGATGGAGTTGAATGTACAGATCACATGCTCTTTACTACTCAAACACAGATTTTGCCACATGAAACACTTCTAACTCTCCCTCTAACTTGTGTGTTTCTCTTTTTATAGGAACTTTTTCACTGAAGCAGCCGTTCACTCAAGATCCGCCTCGTTCTACCAAATTTACCTTCAAGGACAGTTCAGGATCCTACAAGTAACACATACAATATATTGGCTTGTTAACTTCAGTGTTAAGTGTGAGGGCTGAGTAAGCTTTTGGCACAACTGACAGCCTGTGTGGGTGTGTTTCCAGGGAAGATGATGACATTAACGATGTAGCCTCCATGGCTGGAGTCAACCTAAGAGAGGAGAATGCACAGATCCTGACCACCATGGTTGGTTCTGTGGTGCAGTCCTGCCAAGATCAGCTCTTCCTGTCACCTAACTCACTGCTCAGTCAAATCCTTCATACAGGTACAGAGTCTCACACTCAAACAGTGGCAGCCAGATTAAAAATTAAAATAGAGCCAAGTTAACTAGACTTTGTTTCATTAAAGTTAGAATACCAAGTGATCATATAACTTTTTGGAACGAAAAAAGTTGTACAACTTCTTTTTTGCTTTGTTTTTACATTAAATTAAGTAAATATTTTCACTTTCTTAACTTTATATGTGAAAGGTTTAGCTGTAATGTGGGTTTGTGTCTGACTCTTATTATGGACTCACTGCCAGATGTTTTGTGTGTCAGGACAGGCACTGGGAGTAACTGATGTTGGTCCAGATGTGGTGGCTCTGGTTTCTCATGCTACTCAAGAGTGTCTCCGTGGACTGCTGGAGAAGCTCACAGTGATGGCAGAACACCGCAGGGCAGGCCTGAAGGTACTACAGTCTGACCGTGACCCAAAGTGCTGGCAGTGTTTACCATTCATACATTTTAGCTGTATTTCTGTTCATTAATGTAGATCTTCTCTAAATAAAAACGAGCAGTAGCTGCTGATTGGTATATTAATCAGTCAGCAGTTTAAACAGGAAAACCCAGGTTTCACAGAACATGTTGGTAACCAGCTTTATGGTACCAGTTATTTTGGACAAGTTGAACTTGCCTAATGGCACAGGCTCCAGGTCCGGGGCACAGAGATGTATGTGGAGCAGTCCAAAAAACAAAAATTAAAGGTTGTGGTAGTAGTAGTTTTTTTCATATTAACTTAAATAAATAATTATTGATGTAAAGATTTTATACCATCAATTAGAATTCATGTTAGAGACAAACAGTCTCTGGATTTTATTCAGCATTAAATCACCAGGTATGTTATGATTCTAAAATATCTTTAGAAAGTTAGTTTAGTTAAAAGATTTATGAGTCATAGGCTCATGTAAGGCTACACTACACAACAGTAATGACATCACTCAATCAATCACTGTGAAGCTGTACCAACAACAGTTGGAAAGACATGTCATCATCTAGAGGCAGACGCTGTGGGTTTCTTAACATTTAAGTAGGACTGACATTGACACCAAGTGATTTATTAATGACGTTTAGTAATGTTGACGCTGTCCAACACTCCATACAGTTTTAATTCTGCTGCATCACACTTCAAAAATAGACACATCACAATGTGTTGTTCGCCCATCAGTTTGATATGTGTGTCTGTGTGTACGTGTGTGGTTATTCTCTAGTAGCCTGTCAGAAGTAAATTCAGTGGGCGGCCATGCAAAAGTGTTTAATCAAAGGTTTAAATACATTTTTCTGTGTATTTATGATATTAAAATCATCTATTTGTGTTAATTTATTCTTGTTACTATATCAGTGGCAGCAGAAGCTGCACTAATGTAAGCCATTTTAAGCCATTTGAGTTTTTGCTGCCTCATTTGAATAAACGTGCCACCTGTTTCCTCCTGTTCTCTGGGTCACAGAATTCCACACAAGTGCACAAAGCTTATTCCACAGCAACACTTGCTAACTGTGTGTGTGGGTGTGGTCATAGGAGGACCTGTGGCATGCCAAAGTGAGTGATGTCCGCTCCCAGCTTCGCTTCCTGGAGGAAGTGGAGAGTTTGAAGAAGAAGAGGAAAGATGAAGAGGAGCGAGAGAGACTGCTGCGTTTGGCCAGAGTAAGCTAAGAGAGAGAGTCTAAGCTCTTCTTCCACTGAAATGACACTCAAACCAGTTTTCTCTTCTAAACAAGAACATATTATGTACAAGTCTTATGTTGCTGTAGCTACTGTGCTAACACCTTAGGGAGGTTTTATTCCAGCTATGAGAAAGGTGTGTTGATGTAAAAATGTCAGTTTGTGGAAGAAAATCTCTGCTCTGTGTTCGTCAGTGTGCGGTGTCCCGTCTTGTTTCTCCTCTCGAATTGTTTCCTCCTTTTTTAGTATTGGTGAGAAGATTAGTGAGTTTTCGCTGCTTACTAATTCCACATCTGTTTTACAGAGTCGTTCACACACTGAGGATCCACAGCATCAACAGCTCAAACAAAGAGCTAAAGAGGTTTGTGTTTGGTTTTTAAATAGATCATAAATGCACATTTCCATGAAAAATATCAATTTTCATTTATTTCGGTTTTCAATTCATTTATTTTTGTTGTTCAAACTAAACCATTACTTTTGCCTGTTTGTCTGATAAGAACATTTTCTTGTTCCCAGAATGTCATTGCGCGTTCTCAGGAATGAGACACAAAGTCATAATTTCTGACTTAAATAATATAGCTGTTCACACATGTTGCATAGCCACTCTGGGTTTAAAACAGAGCCTGCTACATTACAACATCAAAGACATAAGGAATAGACCATTATTTTTTTCTGGACGCCTGTTTCCACTGAATCCAGAGGCAGCTCAGAATAGCAGCATTGCTTCAGCCAAAGCTGATCACTCCCATAATACCCTATGGTCCTATCTTCACCATGTGTGCCGTGGTGCGTCCCAGAAGCAGCTCGAAGTGCTGCCTCACTAAAAATACATGCAGAGTCTATTTTTGATGGAAGCCATGGCAAGCAGGATAGAGCAGATGAGACGAACAGGAAGTAAAGAAATAATTGTCAAGATAAGACATTAGTTATGCGTAAAAGTCTCCTCTATTCTCCTATTCTCATCACAGTCACAATGCCTAAAGGCTGAACCTGGTAGTAAATAGGGGTGACTGTGCTTCTGTAGTCTTATAGTCTTACACACAGTCAATTAGTTCCCAGTCAGACAAGGCATTAACATTACTTTAAAATATTGTATATCTTATGTACTCACAATATTTTATCTAAGAAAAAACACTCATATGAGTCTGATCCAAAAATTAATTTTAAAAATTAAAACATCAAATCTTTAAACTGAGAAAATGTACAATTGTAAGAATTTTTTTTTTTTTTTTTTTTTTTTAATTGAAGGCTGCAACACACCTCAAAAGTTGGGACCAGGCCTTAGTCTGCCCAAAGTCCAACTGAAAATGACACACAATAAACAGTAATACCTTTAATAAGTTGCTTTCCACTGTGGATTTTTTTTATTCAGTTTGTGCTGTGTATCAGCTGTCTCTCTCTCTCTCTCTCTCTCTGTTATATATCAGCAATTCAATTTTTAGCCATGTTTCTAAAATAAGGCTGACATAGAGGAACAATCAGTTGACTCATCACTGATTGCAAGTACAGTGCCCTCTCTGAGTAACCTGGTTACTAAGTGCACATAAAGGCAGTCAACGACAGCAGCTCACTGGAAAAGAAGGATAGAAAGACCCTTGTGTTTGTACTAATAAATGCTGCTGCCTACAAGCTGCAGTAATGCTATCAATTATACTTTTCCAATTATTACTGGATATCATTTTTCTGTTTTGCTGACAATTATAAACTGAACAACTCTGTTCACACTGCTCAAAAAATAAAGGGAAAACTTAAACAACACATCCTAGATCTCAATAAATGAAATCTTTCAGTTGAAAATCTTTATTACATACTGGAATGCATTGAGAACAAAATAGCAATGATCAATGAAAATCAAACCCCTTATCCTATGGAGGTCTGCATTCATAACCATGCTCATAATAAAAGTGAAAAAGTAAGATCACAGGCTGATCCAACTTTTGTTGAAAATTCCTCAAGACAATTCAAAATGAGGCTCAATGTGTGTGTGGCCTCCACGTGCACGTATGTACTCCCTACAACGTTCTGGGCATGCTCCTGATGAGACGATGGATGTTCTCCTGAGGGATATCCTCCAAGACCTGGATAATGGCATCAATCAACTCTTGGACAGTCTCTGGAGCAACATGGCGTCGGTGGATGGAACAAGACATGGTGTTGCAGAGGTGCTTGATTGAATTCAGGTCTAGGGAACAGTCAGGCCAGTCCATAACATCAATGGCTTTATCATGCAGGAACTGCTGCCACATGAGGCCTAGCATTGTCATGCATCAGAAGGAACCCAGGGCCTACTCCTCCAGCATATGCTCTTACAATGGGTCTGAGGAACCCATCCCGGTACTTAATAGCAGTAAGGGCACCACTGCCTAGCACATAGAGGTCTGTGGGGCCCTCCAAGGAAATGCCTCCCCAGACCATAGATGTTACAGGCAACAGAATGTTCTCTTCGGCATCTCCAGACTCTGTCATATCTGTCGCATGTGCTCAGTGTGAACCTGCTCTCATCTGTGAAGAGCACAGGGCGCCAATGGTGAATCTGCCAATCCTGGTGTTCTCTGGCAAATGCCAATCGATCTGCACGGTGTTGGGCTGTGAGCACAGGTCCCACTAG